>FAPP01028569.1:0-13416 GCA_001485965.1 Heliconius ismenius | reverse complement strand
ATTTATTACATTTTTTTTTATTATTTTCCTAGATAATTTTAGATAGAAAAATATAATAAATTATATTTTAACTGTAATTTTACAAACACTTATTAGGATAATAAAAATTAATGTCCTTTCAACAGACTGACACTCGATACGAAGTGACTCACGATGTGAAAGGTCAATTGAAATTCTTGGAAGAATTAGATAGAATGGAAAAGAAGAGACGAGAAGATTCTGAAAGAGAAATGCTTCTGAGAGCAGCCAAGTCAAGATCCAAGAACGAGGATCCGGAGCAAGCCAAATTGAAGGCTAAGGTTAGTGTTGTAATAATTGTGATTTTTTATGCCTATATATATATATGTGAAGCAAAAACTTTATTACTAAACTTTTATTACGAAAATTATGGCGACGGAGGAATATGAAATTTGGCACAGTTATATACAGAAGAAGAAGATATGTTGATGTTGTGATCTGTGAAGAAAACATTACCATTAATCATACATAATGAATATAATTTTAAAAAAATCACATACCTATTAAGTTTTCTTTATAACTTCACGCTATAGTATATAGCAGCATAGGCAGAGGTATTGAGTGACTCACACCACTCTTTGTCTGAAAATAATCCATCCATCGAGTGGGAATCGAATCGACAACAATCGCGTTTAAGTCAGACGCTGTACCACTGCGCCACTACGGCCTCTTATTGGATATTTATATGTTAATCTTGACTGACAGGCAAAAGAAATGCAACGCGCCGAACTAGAAGAACTAAGACAGAGGGAGGCTAACCTGACAGCCCTGCAAGCGATAGGGCCTCGTAAGAAGCCCCGGTTGGAGGGTCCCAGTGACTCCTTGGGAGGCGCTGGCGGAGGATTTGTAAGTAGATATTGCTTCTCAAAGATTTGTGAAATCATATTTCTTTTTGTTCCTGTAGAATTTCGGCAAGGCCCCAACTTCAAAAGTTTGCACTTTCTATGTTTCTTAGTTTTAAATGTCCGTTATCTATTAGATAAAAAAGTTCAATACTCAATTAGTTTCATAAATGTCATGTTCTTTCTCCTTGAATCTCAATAAGTTTCATAAATTTCAATTTCTTTTTCCTTGAATCTTAAATTCATACTCAAAATTCAAAACAGAATTGAAATTTACAAACACATTCATAGATATTTATCATCATTTATATTTATTTACAGTCTGGTCGCAGCCAGCTCGCCCTCCGTACTCGTCTAAAACGCATCAACCACCGTGATATGATATACCTCCTAGAACAGGAGAAGGACACGTCACGCTCTACCATGCTTTATAGAAGTTATTTAAAGTAATAACTTAACTTCATGCAACATATCTTCACGCTTTATCCCTAGCGAGGTAATCAGAGAGAACGGAGCGCCAACCGCTGCGGTCTCTACATACTACTTTCACCACGTCCACCGTCATTAACCTCTTCATACATGCCCTCCGGGGATCCACATGCTTTTTAAGTGACTGTACAGTTAGTGATCGTAATTAAACACTTGAATGCTGGATATGAACTACTTTATTATAATAACTACAATGTTATTTAAATGTTAGCTTCAATATAAAATAGAACTACACATACTTAAGATATACCACTACATGACCTATGTTTCGAAGGTCAACCGAGGTCTCCCCCTATCTCTCTTACCACTTACTTTTCCATCATAATTCTTTTTTGCGATCCTTTCATCACTCATTCGTTCGACGTGGTCAAACACGACGTGACATCCTCGCTATCATCCTGCCTGCCATTCTGTGTATCTCTTCATTGTGGATCGTTCAGCTAAGCTGACTCCGCATATATAGCTATGAGTGGATAAATGAATAAATTAATAATGAAAGAAATTTATTAGTTTAAGTTGTTTCAAACCACTTTTAGAATTGTAAATAAAATTTTTTTACTGTTTTCTTATGTTAAAATATACTTCATTATGAGGTTATAGTTGTAATTGAAAACATAATTTCGTTTTCAGGCTATTGATTTGTAGGTTGTAATATTTCTAAGTGGTTTTAGTCTGTTATGTGTTTATAAATTGTTATAGGATATAGGATAATAATTAATTTCCTCTTTTATCTTTTTCCTATCTTATATATGAATATCCTTTGTAATATTGTTAATATTTCTGTAAAGAAAAAAAAACTTTCATAACAAAGAGCATTTATATGCAATATCTATTCCATGTGAGCCATTATACTTATATATACATCCAATTACTTGCAGTATATTTATATCTAATATCCCTTGAAAGCGATTAGAATAAAGGATTAATAACGTATAATGACGTAATAACGTCACGCGTCAGCGGGGTCCTGCCCGTCTAAAAAGATTCGTTGTGACGTCACAAGTGGTTAACGTAAATATAATTTTACTTTAACATAATGACTTGTATTGTTTTTTTTCTTGGCATTTAAGGTGGAAATTTTGGTTTTGGATATATTTTTTTCATTTTACATTTAAATATTTTGTAAAGAATTTAATATTTGTGTCATTTTCGGTGAAATAATGATGGGTTTAAAAAACTTTATTCACGAAAATAATTTTAAACTGTACTAAATAGTTAAGCTTATGTAATATTAGGAAATAAGGTCATATATTTAATGAGGAATACAAGGATTTAAGAAAATGAGAATGTAAATAGGTAAGTGTAGAATGTATGTAAATAGGTAATTAAAGCTTCCATCTAGACTGTTACGTTTTTAGTAATTTATAATATGTAAAAGATAACATTAGAGGCCACTCGTGGCGTGGGGGCACAGTACGTGACTGTAAACATATACGGCTCTCCTAACTTCCATTTGACCAATATAAACATTGTTAATGGCTAATACTTGTAAATATTAAGTTATTAGTCACGTTATTCTTAATGATTTAAAAGAGTATCTATTACATTTTGAAAGCAATTAACCAAAGCTTAAAAAAATATAACATTCCATTGGTTTTGACGTTATATTTGTAGAATAGCTCATTATGGTTTGCATTATACTTCGTATTATTAAGGAATGGTTTTTTTTGTATAGTTTCGTATTTCGTTACAGTAGGTACAAATTTTTTTTTTTTGTATACAGAATGTTTTCTTTCTGTGTAATGTTCTTTTTAATCTCATGGGGTAGGCAGAGAGACTCATTTTCCTACATAGCACTGATTTTCGAGACATTATGCCTCAGCAGAGAATATTTTTATATAAAATTAAATAATTTAATCACAATAAAAAGAAAAGTTGATTTGAGACATGTCATGTGCTTATATAAAATTTATAGAATATAGTTTTGCAGTCAGGCTTGTCAAAGTTATCTTACCAATATAATATACAAACTATAGTAATGTATACCACAGTAATTCATATATCTTGAAATATTTAAATGTTTAATTTTATAATTATATTCTTCATAAAATATGTTAAAAATAAACTGTATCCTATAGTAGTATAGTAATCTAATTAGAGTTAAAATAAAATCGTAGCATATTTAATGCATAAATCAAGTAATTTAAGTAATTATGTGCGGGATACTGTGTGAAGTTGCCTTTATTTTATTAAAATATAATAAAAAGTTTGCTTTTTCATAAAGAGTTTTATTTGTTGAGTATTGACTAAAGAAAAATATTCACCAATCTAATAATTTGGATATAACCAGACTCTAACCTGCACTTCTTGCTTATCAAAGCATTCTTATTGAGCTATGTCGAAAATAATAAGTTTATTACATATATCTATCGAAGGCTTCTTAGAGGCGCGAGTTCGAATCCTATATAGTTTTTTTATGTTCCTAAATATTTTTCTTTCCTTAATCTATAAATGATGCTTTATCTTAAGATTTTAGTATTTCTTTTTGTAAGTAAAATAAATGAGCAAGTTCTGTGCTTAAGTACTTGATTGAAAAGAGGAACAAATAATTTGTTGGGTTCTTAAGTAACTGATAGGAAAATGTGTATTGTGTGTATAACATTATTTTAATATATCGATTAAAAAAATTGAAAATTTAAAATGTGTTTATTTTTCAAGACACTAAATTATAGTCTCATCATTTTTAATAGTGTTTTTTACCATTAAAAAAGCACACCATCTCACCATCTTAGATTTGACATAGGAAAATATAAAAAAAAAAGTGTTTTTTTTTCTGTTTTCTAGAATAGAACACGACCTAGAGGTATTTAAAAATCTATAAAATTAATAAGTCATTAATGAATGTTTAATTATTTAATAAAAATAGACCACAACTAATTTGAATATCTTATTAGCTATGGTTTATTATTATTACATTAAAATTTAAGATTTAATTCTATCATCTATATAAACCTCTGTATTGAAATAGTAGTCCAAATTTAAACTTAAATTTTAAAATTTATCAAATTTAATAAGTCGTAAATTAATATTAACAAATTTGATATTCACATTAGTTTTGATATTCAAATGCTTTTCGATAAGTATAGTCGGACACTACTACACTATTCTGCTAGTCAAATATTGACAATATATAAAAGTTTCGTAGAAAAATCGAGAAAATAAGCTAGAAAAAAAATTAATTTTTATCTTAATTTAAGGTAAATTTTGCAAAAAGAAAAATTGTTTTTTGCTTTGTGGAATATGGTGTAATACATCACACGATTTTCTCCGCTTGATATGGAATGTATATGTACACAAAAAAATATAAAACAATAAGTAATACGTACATTCGAAAAAAATAAAATAAAACAATTAACATTTAAATTGATGCTCCCTTAGACGATAATACGGTACCGTAATGATTTTTTTAGTAATTACTTATTGCGTATACAATTTTATTATCTATATTCTAGATAACCTATAGAAAGTAAAAATGACGTAGTCATATGTTCAGCTTCTGTTCAGTCGCGTATCCGAATAGTATAGCATCAGAAAAAAAATAAAGTGACACGTCCACCCACCCTGTCAAACTTCCACGGTTTCACGAATTCTGCATGACAATATTTCATGTTTTAAATATTAAAAATGGTAAGGATAGTTTAATTATATATCCAAATAAGTGTTATAACCTTCGAGCGTTCATATTTTTTTATTAATAAAGTTTTAGCCACGTAGTAAGTGATATGTCGAGAGTATGTCATCATTCGTATGTCGGCTTAACATTTTTATATTATTGTGTAAATTGATTGTTTCGCGTAATTTATCCTGTTTAATGTGATATTACTATGTTTCCAAAGCCATTGAGATTGGATATCAAGAGAAAACTGACGGCCCGGTCGGACCGCGTCAAGTGTGTAGACCAGCATCCTACAGAACCCTGGCTGTTATGTGCACTTTACAACGGCGACGTGAATATCTGGAATTATGAAACTCACACACAAATAAAGAGATTTGAGGTAATATATTTTTTGTTTTGTTTAAACATTTAACCATTTTAATTTCATGCAGTGATTTCACTTTCATCTCAGCAATCATATCAAAATATTAAATATATCTTAAACTTTATAATTTATAAACATCATTTCAATTCTGTGTAATTTAATAAACCTAATTTATATTTATTGTTATTTTCTGTTTGTACAGGTCTGTGATTTACCTGTGAGAGCTGCAAAGTTTGTGCCTAGAAAAAACTGGGTTGTAACTGGTTCAGATGATTATCAAATAAGAATATTTAATTATAATACATTAGAAAGAATTCATAATTTTGAGGCTCACTCGGATTATGTTAGATGCATTATTATACATCCAACACAACCTTATATACTAACTAGTAGTGGTGAGTTTTTATATTTATATTGAAAAACAAAACAGTAAAATATGAATATTGTTACAAGGTCCAAATAAATGAGTTAGATAATTTGTCTCTACTTCTCATTTAGTTTGTATCTAATTAATAAATTTAATGGTTTAAACCATTAAACCCTAGCAAAATTTTAACCCACAGTTTTTGGAATAGCATACCAATAGCATATAAGAATTTCAATATATACACATAGTGTGGAAAAACACTTTTAAGCCATATTTTAAATATTGTGTTTTAAAATTATTGTTATTTAAGAGTTTATTTATACTAAATCAAAAAAATAATTTTAGATGATTTGCTCATAAAATTGTGGAATTGGGATCGTAATTGGGCATGCCAACAGGTATTTGAAGGGCATACCCACTATGTTATGCAAATTGTTATAAATCCTAAGGACAATAATACTTTTGCTAGTGCCAGTCTTGATACCACTGTGAAGGTAAGCTATAAAAAATATATAAATCAAATATATGTTTTATTTTCTTATAAGTAAAAACTAGTATATAAAAAAATCTTTACAAATATATATAGAAATATAGTTTGTATTGTTATCATCTTATAAAAACAGTGGGTTTTGGTTTTTTGATATAATATCTTCATAGATATTTATAGATTTTGATATTGTTTGAAATGGTAATAATAAAAAAGTAATGCCACATTAATTATAAACATATAATTTTATTATCAACTAGCTCAGCTAGACACATTCTATGTGTAGACAGTGACTGATGTAATATAAACCCATAGCCTTCCTTGATAAATTGAATATCCAATACAAATAATTTATATAATTATTCAATTTCAGTCTGCAGTTTCTAACATAAGAGTGGTAAACCAAACACCCCTCAGTTTTATAATATGAATGTAGATTTATGAGATAGTTTTTTTTTTTCACCAATGCTGTACAATTAATTACTGTATTTTATTCCAGGTATGGCAACTAGGGTCTTCTATGTCAAATTTCACATTAGAAGGTCATGAAAAGGGAGTGAACTGTGTAGACTATTACCATGGAGGTGATAAGCCTTATCTCATCAGTGGTGCCGATGACCGTCTTGTCAAAATATGGGACTATCAGAACAAAACTTGTGTGCAGACATTGGAAAGTGGGTTTTATTTATATTTTTTCATGTTTCTTTGACATGGTTCAGAACAAAATATGTTGTACTTCTTTATTAATAATATTTGAGACTGTGGTGGTGCAGCCACACACAGTATATTGGTGTAAGCTTTATGTTAGTGGGTTCCCTCTCAGGAAAATTTAATAATATCTCTCTAATAAGACAAAACACTTCTACTAGTAGCACTACAGTTGCACGCTTGTGCCTCATATTTTAAATAATATCATTTATAATATGATTCCAGGCCATGTTCAAAATGTATCAGCAGTTTCTTTCCATCCGGAACTCCCTATCCTCCTGACAGGTTCTGAAGATGGCACAGTAAGGATATGGCATGCTGGTACCTATAGACTAGAGTCGTCATTAAACTACGGCTTTGAAAGAGTATGGACTATATCATCTATGCATGGGTCTAATAATGTTGCTATTGGGTGAGTAATGGTTTATTTTAGTATTGGATATCATATTTTATTAAATAATAGCAACCACTTTAACTGCACAATTATGTGTTTACGAATTCAAATTGTTTTCATGTTCTAATAGTATTATTATTTTATTTAATACTATATTTATATACTGAACCCCAAAGTTCCTGCAAATTCAATAAACCAGTTACTTGTAGCTATTTAGTTGAAGGATTAGAGAATGAAGTCTACCAAAATAATATGGTGAAAACTGCATTTAAATTGGCTAAGTCGTTTCTTAGATTGTCGTGCAAAAACGCACAGGCAAAAATATAAAAAATAATTGTTTCGTGTTCTGTTACATTTACAAATGTGTTACATTCTGTTACATTTATAAATCCTCAAATCATAGTGATACATTGTTACTATATAGATTACTGGTTTGAGGATTTTAGGACTCTGGGAAAAAATTTGGTGATAAGTGATTTTTCTCCACTTTCTGATTGTTATAGAAATATTGTACACAGCTTAATGCATTTTTCTTTTACATGCCTATAATTTTTTAAAGTGCAACATTGTAAATCTCTAAACTGAGTGGCGAGTGCTTTAACCTGATATGTGAGAAAGATGCGTAAAACTAAAAATATATATGAATGTATATATATAAATAACATAACATAAAATAAATAACATATATCATTACATTACATTTTAAATGAAATTAATTTAATTTTTATAATAATTTATCATATTAACAGTTACGATGAGGGAACAATAATGATAAAAGTTGGTAGAGAGGAACCTGCCATATCAATGGATGTGAATGGTGGCAAGATAATTTGGGCTAAGCACTCTGAAATGCAGCAGGTTAACTTGAAAGCATTGCCTGAAGGTTAGTGGCTCTTATATTACAATTGGACACTAAATTATCATATTTAGTGATTTTGTATAATATCTTGTGTAGTGCTGTAAAGATTGTTATATTTTATTTCTTATTATAGCACATATTTGCTTACACTAGTTGATAATAATAATGACGTAAATTAATTACGCAATTATCTCCTCTCAGGCACGCAAATCAAAGACGGCGAACGTGTACCAGTTGTTGCAAAGGACATGGGTTCTTGTGAAATATACCCGCAGACGATTGCACACAATCCAAATGGACGTTTCGTAGTTGTTTGTGGTGATGGCGAATATATTATTTACACAGCAATGGCGTTAAGAAACAAGGCTTTTGGTACAGCACAGGAATTTGTATGGGCCTTAGACAGCACAGAATATGCCACTTTGGAAAATTCCAGTACTGTCAAAGTGTTCAAGAATTTTAAGGAAAGGAAGAGTTTCAAGCCAGACTATGGGGCGGAAGGTTGGTTGATCATTTCTTTTTTATTAAAACATATGAAAATGGTTGTTATTCATTTGTGAATATCACATTTTGAAATGATGTTTTTGTTTGTTTATTGATATGTTATATCATTTGATTTTCGAAGTAGATGAGACAAAATGGTAAAATAATCTTTTAAACAAGATTCTTTTGCCTATTTTAGGACCTTCTGTCCAATTAGACAGAAGCAATGTAAACATTTCTCAAGTGGGGCTACCATTGTTTGCAATAGAATACGAATATGAATTCATAGAATACATATTTGAAATATATTATTAGATCTTGTGAGTATTATATAAATTTGTTATGTTTCCAGGTATTTTCGGTGGTTTCATGCTTGGTGTAAAGTCTATCAGCGGTATGGCCTTCTCTTTCTATGATTGGGAACAACTGGAACTTATAAGAAGGTGAAAATTTTATTACTTTGGTTATAATTAATTAAAAAATATTAAGTTTTATGTTAATTATATTAGACTTTTTAACTGTACCCATAAAATTGCATTGCTCTCTCTCTCTCTCTTTTAAATAGTATGTGCGTTGCGATTGCTCTATTTTTTAAGTGTTATTGTATTATTATGCTCAAATGAAAAGATAGAAAGATGCAAGCTAATCTTAATTATTAATTACTGTTGTTCTGTTTGGCCACATATAAACTAATGGCATTTTATTGTGTAAAGAAAATCAAACAATGTTGTTTTCACCACTGTTATTACATTAATTTCCAAAGCATGCGAATTTGATAAAAAAACATTTATATTTATTTTGGATGTTACTTGTTTGTGTATTTAAAAAGTATTATTAATAAATTATATCATTATTGCGTAATTCAATACTAAATTGAATATAATTGTGATGGTTATAGGATCAATAATAAAATGGAAAATCCTTAATTAAATAAATATATATTTCGTTTCATTGTCTGGTTACAAAAAAACATTTTGTTGGATTTCATCACCTTAAAGGTTGTGAGTTCGATTCCCACTCGGTGAAATTAAATATTTAATATTTCCTCGCTCTGGTAAAGAGGCGTTAGCGCGGTGTTGAGTTCCGCCGACAAACATGCTCCACACACCCTAGAATTCGGCGGGAAGTGGAAAAGGAAGTGTTTTAATAGGAATTGTAGTGTCTTAACACTAGGTTCCCAGGCCCTCTGGCTACCTAGAAAAAAAATATGTTAACTATTGCGAATGTTTCTTTCTTTTATCGATTTGGCGAGTTGTATAATAATAAATTCTTATTATTGTTCAAAGTTATTCTAAATAGTAGTCTTACAAAATATATATCTATCATTGGCTAATTGTGTGTTAATGAAACAAATAACAACTTGCTTATTTAATATTGATCATAGATATTAAATTATACATATCAACTATTATTTTTATATAAAATAAAAAAATAATATCCAAACTGCAACAACATTGCTGCGAAATAGAGATTAATAATTACTTGAAGGAATTTCTATTGGTATGCACTAAAATTAACAGATTTATGATAAAATATATATAGGGAGGATTCACACTACAGTGCTGGTTCGTTCTGCCGATCTCGTATGCTTTTATGAGAAATATTCTTATATACGTGACTGGACTGGTACTCGATCAGAACTGCTATGAAAACTCTCATTGTCTTTTGTTTAAAAATTATTAAGATAGCTTGTTAAATATTTAGCTAAACCATGACTGGCACTATAGTGTCAATGCTTCTATAATCATATAGAGAGAGAGAGAGAGAGACAGTACAAAAATGGAATTGATTATGACTATAATAATATTATTTATTTATATGTATATGACATGATTAATCAGTAAAACGCCCATTTCAAAACAGGTCATTTTTACTTAATTAAAGTAGTCAAAGTATCTAATATAATTAATATTATATATGCTTATATTACACAACAAAATTGAATTTAGCATACTTGTATTGCCACCAATAAATCTTGCGGAAAGGACCGAGCGAACTGAAACAATTGAATCGAACTTACTCAGTTCCAAGGAGCGAAACGAAGTTATTACTAAAAACATATGTTGGTGGAAATGTAAAACATCAACAAAAGTATATGTTTTATTAGAAAGGAATCCATTCTACCTAAGCGTTACTCGCTTATTTCTCTTCCACTGTGAAAAATGAATCAGTTTAAATATAAACAATTTATCCTTCCTACCGAAACATAGAAATAAAAAAACACTTCCTAGTCAAACAGATTTTGGAAAAAGTGACGTCATGCATGTTTTAATCATTTTTATAAACCAATATATACATATGTCCTAAATCAATACTAATTCGATTCATCTGTGTATTTCTAACATATAAATTTTAACTTTCTATTTTAATGACTTAAAACAAATTTTCATGCAAAACTGCATTAACATTTAAATATATCCCTGAATTTATAACAAAAAATACTTGTTCCAGGATTGAAATCCAGCCACGCCACGTTTTTTGGTCGGAAAGCGGCAATCTAGTGTGTCTCGCCACGGACGAAGCGTATTTTGTACTAAAATATAACCCGGCTGTAGTTACAAGGGCGAGGGAGACTAATTCTAATATTACTGAAGATGGCATTGAAGATGCTTTTGAAGTGAGTATTGATAATTGTTTTTTTTTGTTGTAGTGGGAATTGAATCTTTGGATATATAGTGTTAAGGATATAAATTTAGTTAAATTACTGTATTTAAACCTGTAATTACACAAGCTTAAGTCTAATGACTGAATGAATAATTAATTAATTAATCCTACTAGCCTATTTATATTATTAATCTGAAAGGATCGATATTTGTTCCATTTTCACACAAAAACAAGTGATCTTATTGAGATGAAACTTAACAGTAAAGCAGCTTACTATACTGTACACCAGAATAACACATAGGCTACAATTTATGTAAAGTTATTGTATAATTTAGATATAATATTATATCTGGTATAATGTATGCTTTTGTTTATTGTTTTATACATTATCAGTATTTTGATTGTGTTGCAGTGGGACAGCTTTAAATTGCAAGGCCCACTCGGGGAATGTGTTAATTATTTTGCTTGCTCCACTATGCAAGCGAGATATAGTCCGGCGTTGAGTTCCGTCACTCATTACGCAATGTCGGGAGGAAAAGGGAACAGAGTTTCGCCCTAATTTATCTCTGTTTATCCTGCTGTAGAGGAATAAGCATGATTGTTATATTTTTGATTTTTAGTTGACTTGAATCCACAACAATGTTAATAAATATCACTTCACTTCTAGGAAGTGTAAATGCTAGTTGTAGTGATAAGAATCTAACATAATCCAATATCATTCGCCTCAATTAAGAGATAATAATGATAAGATATTAGGCCAGTCATGGTGCAGGGGCACAAGCGTGCAACTGTAAACATGACATATCGTGGGTTCTATTCTCACTCAAGGGAAATAAAATATTTAATATTTACATTTTCTCGCTCTTCTAATGAGGCAAAGTGCGGCGTTTCTTCCGCCACTCAACACACAATTCCTCCAGAATTTGGTTGAATATAGTGAAATAATGAAATATTGTGTTTAAAACTTTCCATTACAACTTATTATCATTTCATCATATTAAAACGTAAACGTGGAAATGCATCAGTTATTATGAGTATTATAATTTATATTTGATATACTCATATACGAGGGTACTCATCGAGTACCCTCCTAACCTACCTAACCTAACCTAGGGTTAGGGCAGAAATTTCTTCAATCAATATAGTCGTCCCAAGAAGCCTTGTTTAAATGGATTCCGGCTGATAATCCTTCTATTTTGCAATAAAAAATATTATTTGTTGATGTGACACAAAATTCATAATTCTAAACGATTGGACTTGTTTTATTTCCTTTTTAACAGTTATGTTTATGTATAATATTATTTCAATTTTAGGTTGTAGGAGAAGTGAATGAAACTGTAAAAACAGGTCTATGGATAGGCGACTGTTTCATATACACAAATTCAGTGAACAGAATAAATTATTACGTCGGCGGAGAGATTGTCACTATATCTCATTTGGATCACACTATGTATATATTGGGTTATGTCGCTAAGGAGAATAGGTGAGGAGACTTCAGTCACTTGTTTTCTCGTTTTATTTAAAGAAAGCGAAAAATTTTCTTTTTTTAAATACATGAATAAATGTATTTATAAGTTAAACCTTTACTGCATTTGGGCATCTAAAATATTAGATTAATAAAAATATATTCTAAATTTCATTCCAGATTATACTTAAACGATAAGGAACTAAATATAGTATCGTACTCCCTACTCCTGCCAGTGTTGGAATATCAAACTGCCGTCATGAGAGGTGACTTTGAGACGGCCGACCGAGTGCTGCCCACAGTGCCTCACGATCACAGGACTAGAGTGGCACATTTTCTTGAAAAACAGGTAAATATTCTCAGAATTGGAATAACATCAAATACAATTAATAACTAATTGTGTTAATTACATTAAGATTTAATTGTGAATTCTAATTAAAATTTATCTCTGAATATTGTTTATTTATTAGTATTTTATAGATCATTTCATAGATTATTTTAATTTTTTAATTTTTATCCATTTGATATGAAGATGCTACCTTTGGTTTTAATTGAAAGATCTTAGTTATTTAAGTTATATGTTGAGTTCTTCCAAGTTATGATGTTCCAGGATGCAAAATAAGTTTATTTTATAATGCAATTCTGATGATGGTCTATGTATGTCCAGTATGTAAATATATTTGAATATAATTTATTATATATTAAAGCCTTATTCATTTA
>FAPP01028382.1:0-11332 GCA_001485965.1 Heliconius ismenius | reverse complement strand
TGGTTTCCCCGAGTGAGAATCGAATCCACAACCGCCACATTTACAGTTGGTCGCTGTACCGATGCGCCACGACGACCGTATTGTTGAAAAGTCAAGTCAATTTTTGACATGTGAATTAAAGATGGAGGATGAGGAGTCGTTTATTATGTTTTAATCAAGTAGCTTTTAGAGAGGTGTGAATACCCAATCGTCGTTTTCTCCGTGTATTTAGGCATTATATGTAAGGCGTAGTCTCACCACCTGTCACATAACTGGAATGGAATGTAAAGAAAAGAGTATTATATTACAAGTACCTGCAAATTAAGTTGTATAATTAAGTCGCGGAGTCACTTTGGCTGATCTAATCTGTAATAAAGAGATACATAGAACGGCAGGTACTTGCGAGGATGTCATGTGAGAACTGAAACGAACGTGCTCAGGTAGTTTGGACTTCACGACGAGAAAATGAGTGCTTAAATGCTGAAAGAATGACAAAAATAATTATGACTGAAAAGTAGCTCAGGAAGATTTAGTGGTAAGAGTGGCTGGTATCTCCCCTAGCCTCCTCGGTTTATCTTTGTAAACTCAGTATAAGTAATGAGGACGGTCACGTAAATAGCACGAGAACCCCTCGGAGGTCTTGCATAGAGAGATTGATGAAATGAAAGAGGTATGCAGTAGCGTTTAGCGCTCCGTTCTCCGTATCTATCCTGCTTTGTTAGGGCGAAAGCGTGAAACTTAAATTACACTCAAAACAAAAACTAAATGTAGGCTCTGAGGCTTAATAACTGACAAATAAAGAACATTCTCTGTCATGAAAACCAATAACTTGTAGTCCAAATTCACGGTACCGTTTATATACATGTCATTACATGTAGTTTTGTTTTGATTGACCAACAATTAAATTTATTAACTCAATTCTCTTTACGATCTGTATCTAAACACAGCTATGTAAGCATCGATGTTTGTGAAAGTAAATATATTTAAGTTCCAAATAAACTCATTCGTTATTATATCGACCGTGTGAATATAGTACTTTGAAATATAGCGGGAGGTGTTCCGTATACACTTGTAATGTATTAATATGGTGTAATAATAGAGATTATCGATTTAATATTGGCTCTCGATGCTATTGAGTGTTGAAAGTTCAACGGAGATATGCTTTAAATGCTTTATTTTGGATTATTATTTTTAGGGCCGTTGTAGTGCAGCTTGTGACTGTAACGATTGTAGGTCGGTTGTAGGTTCCATTTCTGTTTGGATTAGTTTTCAGGCTCATGATTTTATTATCACAATTATAATAATAACTATATTACAACTATACTATATGCTACCCTACTATATGTACGATGCAGGATGAAGCTGAATTTTATATAATTCAATTATTTAATTGAAGTCTATATTATATAATATTTTTGTAAAAAAAACGTACCTACTCAAGATCGGAAAATGGAGAAAGGAAGTGGGAGTATCTTACTAGGTTCCCAGATTCCTTCTGCCTACCCTGCTATGTGCAAGGTGCAGAGTGAAACTAAAAAAAAAAATATTTGATACTCCTGCAAGCCTAATTCTAAAACCCACAAGCTCAATCCACAGCAATTAACACGTACGTTCTCTATCCACATACCATCGAGGTCCGAGCACGATAGCAATGAAGACATTAACGTATCGCCGTTTATTAGAACAATTTCGATGTTAATGTACTGTAATCATAATGCTCAACGCTTTATTGTGCAATTATAAGCGTGTTGGTAGAGCTATTATAAAGTGGATTATGAGTGGGGGTTCGATACTTTGTCGGTTTATTTTTTTGTTTATTCTTTAGGCCATCGTCACATAGTAGCGTTCCCATGTAAACATGATGGTTACGAGTTTGATGATCACTCGGAGGGCTTTTTTCCATTTCTCGGTTCAGATAAGACAAGGTGCGGCGTTGACTTTGGTAGTGAGCTCTCAATGTCTTGATTTTGGTGGAATGTGGAGAACGAAGGTAAAAAATTAAAAAAAAAGATTTCTATAGTTTGAATATTATACCTTTCCTAGTTTTCAATTTCTCTTGTTATTTTTTGTTTGCTTTGGAAAAACGTCTTGGAAAAATGCGGTATAGATATTTGAGAAATATACAATTGTAATTAAAGAGACATTTCAAGATATTCAACATTATATTAAAAAAAACTTCATTTCTTTATAACCATGTAGCTATTATAGACTAATTAGAGCACGTGTCTAATCGACGCCATCGAGTTTTTTTTCCACAATTTTGAAATTTTATAGTCACCTGTATATTATAACGTATAGGTACCATATTCATGTAATGGGTCAATTTAGTTTATCTCGTGATCTCTACTTAATAAGATATTTGGGGTATTCAGAGTGAAATAAATGAGAAGTAACTTTAGGACTTATGTGAGCGCGAGACATGGTTTATTACAAGAATTTGTTTGTATGGTGCACTTTGTTAATGTTTCCGTCTCAGTGTTTAATAAACCTCAATTAGGTTTACTTTAATTTTATTTTTTAATCGAATTTCGAGGTTTTTTGTACTTTAGCAGTATATAGGATTGATATAAATCGCATTAAAATTCCGTAAAATAAACTTAAATGTAGCGGGATTTGAAGCCGCTTTGTGTAGGACCTGACGGCATCATTGCCGTTAGGTCCTTTCTGATTCCGTTATGTTTTATATTTTTACATAATTATATGTTAATAATCTAAAGAGTACTAACAACTTAAGAAAACCCTGCTGCAGACCTAATTACGAACTAAATATATGAAATTTAACATTATTAACTTAACAAAACATCTTTTAGTTCTGAACGTAACCGAAAATGAACCTGCACCAAAAATACGTAAGTCCATACATACCTTCACTGCCAACAAAAGACCACCATTAAACGTAAATAGCCATTGTAAATGCAAACTGCATTCATTCTAATGACAAAGTATGTAAAACAAGCGCGGTGCAGGTAATTATTTTGTGTTTATCAGTTGTAACAGTATACGGCGCTGTGGGGCTATGCGTCTTCCACAGTGGCTCTGATTACCACGATACGTGTCCAGCCTATATATTTATTATGTCACAACTATGTGCATAACTTACATTATTAATTTTGTATTGATAACTTGTTTAATTGGATAAGCTATTATGATAACGCTTTGGAGGCTGTATCTGTTGGTACATACATACATATTGTAGACAGGTAAATAATAAGTACCACCTACATTTTTACTTATCGAACACTCAAATAAAACTTTATTAAATCAAGCCATTACAATCACTTTTGAATCTTTAAGTTCCATAAAAACCGGCCAAGAGTGAATTGGATTCGCCGAAACCGGCCAAGTGGGCTTCCATAGCAGCAAACATTTTTTTCTCAGTTTCACGCTGTATCCCGCATATAGCAGTGTAGACAAAGGGAACCTGGGGACTTATTTTGCTTCGTTACCAGAGCCTAAAAATAAATTTATTCTACCGAATATGAAAAAAAGTCACAATTGTCTCGTTTAGCCGCTATTTCGCAAATTTTGTTCAGGAAATCGTGGATTGTAGGATTTCTTTTTATTTGGTATAGTGTATTAAAATTATTCTGTCTAATAATGAAACAAATTGCAGCAGATTTTGCCATTTTGCATGTCAATGTCCCGAAGTTATGATGTGAAGAATCTAAATATTGGTGATAGTATTGAATTTTTATAATGTTGGTATAGTTCTTAATAAATTGGATAATTATATTGTGTATAGCTGGATAAAAATTTACACTATTATTTTTTACCATGAACATAAGTAATTTGTTTTTAGGTACAAAAGTGCAGTTATTGTGCATTAAACTGCATTTCTCGTTGAAATTTAGGTTTTCCGACCAAGTACAGCATTTTTAAAAGAATGGATAAATTAGGAAATTCAGTTATATAGAAGTAACTTCGACCGTCTTTTCTCAATAACATCTAAATATTGTATACTTAATTGCAAGTGAAATAGTTAGAACTGCATGTAAAAGACTTAAACGCGCGCCTTTAGTTACTATTGAAAACCATCAACACTAAGTGTAACCGGTTTTTCCTTGAGTAAGATACAAAATAATGATCTTAACTTCACACTACACTTTCCTATCCTTTAAATATATTTGGACATAATAATAAACTGATACTAATTAACGTTGTTTTTAAAATACATAATAGAAAAACTTCTCATTCAAATTTTGGAATATATATCATACATACAGACAGCTCATTTTTATATATTTAATAAGAGTTATCGGTCGTATTTCAAAAGACAACGATGTTCCATTGTCACCTCGCCGCCCACGCCTATAACTTCGTGGGAATATGAAATGTGTTGAAAAATGAAATAAACATAGGTATAAACCGTGTTTATTATTTTTTATTATTGAAAATGGTTTTGCTTACTTCATTAATACTTTATTAAGACTATATTCTTATTGGTTTTAAGAAGCTACGAGCCACAACTGTACTTTTCGCTTAATTCGACGCCGCACTTTGTCTACGAGGGCAATAAAGTGTGTAAATGTCAGTCATGTCAGTCGGACACGCTCTGAATAGCTATTTTCATAAAAGTATGATAACATTAGGCATAATGCACAATAAATACAGATATAAACTATATAAACAACAATATTTTACAACCAATAAATAGATTATAAGAGACAGAGGTAACGTATAAGATTTCAATTTGAATATCATACATGATCAACGCAAGTTTCGGATTCCAAAAATTCAATAGAAAAATTTTGTATCCGAATGCCTGTCATTACGCCCGTATATTAACTTCACGGGGCGCTCGATATGAGATAAAATGTGAGGAATTAATGAGACGCTACGGTTTGGTGGTTGTGCTTGTTGATCTCTTTCCTTTTTATTTATATAAACTATGTGTATTTTAAAAGGGACCGTGTTTGTTTTACTAAATTGGCGAAGCCCATGCTTAAAATTGATTACGGCTATGTGTCTAGTGGTGCGACATGGCGTGTGTAACTGTGAGGGTCGTGAATATTTCGATTCTCACTCAGGGGAATAATTTTTTTTCCTCACTCAGTTGCGTCACTCAACACGCAATATTTCGAAATTTGAGGGGAAAGCGGATCCCATACTTTTAATAGGCGATAAAACGTGAGGAATAAATATAACAAATATGTACATGTAGAACTAGAACACAACTACAAGAACCTAGCTAAACTAGAACCCACTCTTCTTGGGAATCATCTAAGGGCTGTAGCGACTTAAACAACAAGCAAGGAAGTAAATTTTGGGGGCTTATTTATATTTAAAATTCTTTTCTACGATTTTGTTCTTTTGTGTCTTTATGACAGAATGTTGTAACTTAAGACAAGTTCCTTTCAGTTTTTTAGCTTTACGCTACATCGTGCATATTTCATGGTATACAGAAAGAACGTGGGAATCTAGTGTTAAAACACTCCGTTCCTCATCGAGACAATTAGGTCTTCACTTTCTGCCGAATTCTTAAGGCATTGCGTATAGAGTGCCGGGACTTAACGCGCTTTGTCTCGTTATCAGTGCGAAGACATGAAAATATTAAATATTTCATTCCGAGTGTGAATCGAACGCACGACCATTGCGCTTACAGTCACACGCTTGTGGCACAGTGGCATAAGCGTGTGACTTGACTGATTGCTTATGGCATAAAATATAGAGATACGGTTGCTTAAAGATACTCACTTTATTTTGACACTGGTGAAAGAAATTGTCCATATACTAAAAAAACCGGTTAAGTGCGAGTCGGGAACTAAAGTGAGTAAGTCCAGGAGAAGTGCCTTATAGGTTTTAATGATGTGATGAATTTCATACAAACTACACCAAAAACGATGCACAAACGCTCGTTGCTGTGGACTCGCTCGCTCAAAGGAACCGTAGAATTGAATATTTGGTATTCATTTCAGCTTGATACCCCCTTGTGATCTCGAGATGGTCTTGACAGAAGGACAACAAAGAGACCCTATAAGGATGATATATGAAAAATAAGTAAATATTTCACTTCAACCCAAACATATCGGCCCTAAGACGCTAGTATTAGATTAATACTATGTAATTATTTTTAGTTTCTTGCTATATCCCGCATAGGGTAGGGTGTCTGTGCCAATTTCGCTCCAAGTTTCGTTATATTGCTTGTTGAGTGACGGCGCTTGACGTCGCCCTGTATCTTATAACTAAAGAACCACAAATTTAATCAGATTTGTTAAAATCTTGAAAAATCGAGAACATTGGTATCCACATACATACATACCTACATTCATACATAAGTTAGTCGTATCTGGTGATCTGTGAAACGTAAGAGGCACGGCGGGCAGTCCAAAATTATTGTTATTGCCAACGAACTAATGTAATTATTTTACCTTAAAGAACAAAAACTGTGGAGATTCGTTCGAGTTATTTATTTTCATATTAAAATTATATTGTTGTTATTTTTGTTGTTTATTGTTGATTTTGTATTGTACGATATGATAATGTGGTTAGTGGTTTCAGATGTCCTCAGTTGAATTTCTTATTTATGTTTCTATTCTAAAGGCGATGACCTTGGTTGAATGTACCAATCTCAGAAACTACTGGCTCGAAATGAGATTTTTTTTCTGTTAATTGGTAAATTTATCAAAAAATTCTATATAAGATCATGACAATCACTTCAGTATAACCCACTGTACATACAAAGTTATCTCGGGCACTTACTCGTAGAATGTGTCATGTGTCACAGATAGACAGACAAAAATAATATATAAATATATAATATAAATAATAAACAGACAGACAGACAGAAATAATTTCAAAATATTCTGCGCCTTCAGTAAAGTTATTCGGTCAAAAACAGACAAAATGCAAAGATTCCGTTTTTAGGTGTACCTCTTTCGTAGAAGGCGAGTCGGCTGTAGCGCAGGAACACAAGCATGCGATTGTACCTACTCGTAAACGTCATCTTTGTGAATTCGATTTCCACTCGGGGGAATGAAATATATAATATTTTCGTTTCCTAGCTCTGGTAACAAAGCAAATCGTGGGGTTGAGTTCCACCACTGGGAAAGAGGGTATCTTAGTGGTGTACGAAGAGTCTTAACACTAGGTTCTCATGAATCCTATGCCCTTTGCTTACCCTGCTGTATGCGAGATATAGTGTGAAGCTAAAAACTAAACTGTTGTAGATTTACCATCAATTTCTTTCTACGTAACGCTTCAACTCGTAGAAACAAGGCACGTTAGGCATGCGACATACATTTCATCGGGCTGGTATTGTAATTTATATTAATTTGAATTTATATTGTAAATAACGTTAAATATGGGCGCGGGAAATTAAAATAGACAGGCAAATAAATGAATTATTTATTATATTTTTTTCGTATAAGAAATAAATCGCCATACTTTTCGTCATTTGTAAATTATATAGCATAATAATAATTAACATACAGTTAAAAAAGTATGTTTTATAGTGCATAAAAAATATAAAACGGGTGATTTACCGAAATCTCTAAAAAATTCCAATATTGAGGTCCTGGCTTCATCGTCAGATCAGCTCACAAATATAACTGCCAAGTTCCATCACGACACTATTATTATAAATAGACTTCTAATTAAAACAAAAAACTGTATTTACAAGTAGATTCTGTTCTTTTTGGTTAATTACAAGTCGACACCGTATCGGTTGCTTAGTTGAGAGATGGCGCCACTGTCAATAAAGGATTGGAGATAGACGCTTGCCGCCGCCATTTAAAAAATAGATGTTCCTAACAAACTTTTCTTTTAAATTATTTGACTATAAGAGTTGGTGTTAATTATAATTATTTCTTGTGTGTGATTCAGTGCAATCATTGAAAAAAGTATTAACAAAAGGAATTAGTGCATGGACATTTAATTGTCGATTCTCTTTTTAGGTTAGAAGTTTTATTGTTTATTTTTCATTGAGTTTTATATTTGTATGACAATAATGTAATATCTAATAAATAAATCTCTTTTTAGATGAATCACATTGTGTTGTGCATTACCAATTCTAATATTAACAACCGATCTTATATGAATATATAAGGTAAGAGTTATTATTTAGTAAAGTAGCGTATTTTTGTTTTACCATTTAAACATTTTCATAGGGAGGCATATTTCTTAGTTCCTCACTTAGTGGCGCTTAATTAATCACCACGGTACATTAGGGTAGATACATCATCGGGATATGTCAGAATAAGTAAATGATTATATTTAATTTATTTTCGTTTTCTCTCTCATTCATGTACTAATCTCAGAAACAGAAACATTCAGAAACATTGCATTTTGAGTCTCAAATCGCAATGTTTCAAAAATGCAGCGGAAAGTGGGATAGTGTCTTAAAACTAGGTCACCTCTGCCTAATCTGCTATGCGTGAAAAATCGTGAAACTACTTACAATTGGGTCTCGAATCTATTAAAAATCACCAAGGATTGCGTAAGCTATACTTTATCAAGCAATATCTAATCGCAGTTTAGCTCTAATATTCTATGATGGGTATATAATGGTGTGGATTTCAACACGAGTGTACTTTGCGTCGGTTAGCCGAGACGCGGCGTGCGGTTGTTTCACTTAAAAATAGTGCTTAGCCTAATTGATGACCCTGCTTCAATTGCGAAGACTTAAGATGTTCAAGAAGTGCCATTTTTGCCTTTACAAGTGCAGTTGAAATTTTCACAGATGATCACTGCTGTTGCCGCTATAACACCAAATACTAAAAACTAGAATAAAATAAATATTTAATAAGCTGAGCTACATCATACAGCAAATTTTATCTTAAACACATTCATTTATTATCACATCTTTTTATTTTATATTAATGAAAGATCACCAGAGATAAAATATTTAAAATTTGTAAAAATAACTTTATAAATATCTCAAGCAGAAATCTAATTCAATATCCACTGAGTTCTTATTTATGCAAGATATATTGTCCTTTTAATTTTGATTTTAAATTAACTTGACTTTACGATTAGTTCGCCTTCCGCAACTTTGCTTGCCTAAACCTTAAGGTGTAAATATAAAATCGAGAATTTCTCGAGACATCTTCTCTTATCTTTTGGTGTAAACGTTAAGAACATGATTATATTAGTAGATAGTATATTATAAGACATTTTTTTAGGGTTTCATTGTATATCGTGTAAATGGCATGGATCACGATTTAACGATATAAGAAAAAATTGATGTTAAGATATTCCATTTCAGATACACAAATTTTCGAAGCACTAGGTGATGAGTAGCAGAACTTAAGGACGCACTGGCTTTTGGCAAATGAAAAATAAAATAATTCATTAGTTCCTCCTCCTCCTTCCTAGCAAATGATCTTTTAAAACCCTTACCTAGAAGGCTGAAAAGGAAGGATGTGCTATAAAAAGGCAGACGAGTCTCTGGCCTCGTCGCCTAAACGCCATTTACACTCAGGCCATCTGCTTATAGTCTTGTGACTGATTGCAGATTTAAATACTAAAAAAAAAAAAATTAACCCAAGTAGCAACTGAACACAATCGATCGAACCTGCTGTGTCAACGACCACTATTTTCTTCTTTTTTATAGACTTTTTATCATGTATAAAAATATGCTATTCTAGAGGTTTTATCTCTACGGCAATAGGTCGCGTGTGAAATACCGTCCTCGTGATCTAGTGAACTATTATGTAACTTTAAATTCGCCTCATTATATCCTTGCTTATACTTGTACGCGGCTCCGAAACTGTAACTAGGAATTACATTAATTGGCTTATTTGCAAAATATGTTATGTTTGATATATTTTATATATAGCAGAGTAGGCGGAGAGTGAATATTGTTAGGACACTTCGTTCCTCACTTTCAGCCCAAATCGGAAACATTAGAATGTTACCAGAGCGAGGAAATGAGATTTTTCCCAAATGGAAATCGAACTCACAAACTTCACGTTTATACTCAGACGCACATTATGTTTGACATATATACTGTTTATGACTCCTATGACTATTTCGATGTAATTGATAATGATATCATCTAATAATTCGGACTAGAGTACCTCGGGCGGTTACATGTGTTATCCTCTATATGTTGGATGGATAGAGATAAATCACCTGTTTTATTTCTATTGACCAAGATTGATCTTTTCAATATTTATTATACAGAAATCAAATTTATAGTTTAAAAATATATCAGCAATTAAGAAAACTTACTGAAAAACCTCCCTCTACACCATTTAGTTAAATTCTATTACACAAAAGGTGTGTAAGCACCAAGGCAAAGCGATTTTCGAGATATTGAGTGTTGAATGGAGGAACTCAACACCGCGCGTTATATTGTTATTAGAGCAAAGAAATAATTAATTACTTCAAGTGGGAATCCAACTCCCAACTATCGCTATGCTATGATCGAAAGACGCTGTGTCGATGTTGTTTATTTTGACATCAGTAATTTATTTAGACATTTCTCTGTATCGTATGTCAATATTTTATACTAAATTAGTGTAAGTTATGTAAGTATCGCAATTTATCCGTTACCGTCGGTTATCGTATAAAAGACGAGAGCTAAATAAATAAAGGATTATTTGGTTCACGATGGATGAGACGTTTCCCGGATAAGCACTTTGACCGGTGTTTACAGTGTAAGTCATTTTAAGAAATATTATTTTAACATTTTAATCTTCTAAGAGTTGCGGGTTCAAATCCGGCTACGTTTAAAGCTTTGTACGTTTTCTAAAAAGTACAGAGGTACAAATGAACAATCATTATTTCTGAAAAGTGTTCTTTTAAATGAAATTATTTATGAATTTCCGATAAAAGAAAAATAAAAATTATATAATTATGTTTTATATAATAATTTAAATATTGATTTTTACACAACGAGCAGCGGATATATGTAGGTAAGAAAAAATATTTCCGGCAGTTTTCGTTGTTCATAATATTATAAAAGTTATTCCATCTTAATTTACTGTACCTAAGTGGGTATTAAACTCACGACAAGGTTTTCGCTTGATTTTATATTTCAATTATTTACTTCCGCTTTAAGGAACACTATTAAATTTATACTTCCTCTGTAAGGAATACTACTCAACGCTGCGTTTTGTATTCTTACTGGAACGAGAAAATAAAAAAGAATTCATTTCCCCTAGTCGGCATTAAACTCACAATCTTTTCGTTTTTAGTCAG
This sequence comes from Heliconius ismenius, assembly GCA_001485965.1. NCBI lineage: Eukaryota > Metazoa > Arthropoda > Insecta > Lepidoptera > Nymphalidae > Heliconius > Heliconius ismenius. The sequence goes on along the minus strand of FAPP01028382.1, from coordinate 211 downwards.
ACGCTGTCTCATTGCGAAAATACAGCTCCAGTAGCCTTAATTCTCAATAATCTATATATATAAAAGGACTTGTCCTCACTGACTGAGGTAAGAGAAACGTAACGAGAAACAGCCGTACGTAGAAACGTTAAATTTGGACAAAAGTTTACTTTCGTAATCTGGACATCCATTAAGGGATTTTGAAAAATTGTAACCCTAAAGGGGTGAAATA
>FAPP01028328.1:0-10698 GCA_001485965.1 Heliconius ismenius | reverse complement strand
ATTTTAAGTGATGGGTAGACCTTAAAAGGATGCTTCTCGACCGAGTACGTAGTGACTGTACTATTACATAGTAGCTCCAAGCTTAATTTGGCACATTGATAAGAACATACATAAAAAATATTCGCGGGAATTGAGCACCTTTCCTTTTTTTAAAATAGGCTAAAAATGGTAACATCCTCTTTTTTGAAGTTGGTTAAAAAGAAATGCAATGATTGAGGAATCTCATTTCTGGCGAAAAGATTTAACAATGTTTTTCCTTGTAACTCCATCTATCCATCTATAGTCTTCATCACCATTTCCACGTCATCAAATTATGATTTCCGAAAGCAAATACGCGAGTCCTTACATGAAATATTCAAATCCTTGTAAGGGTGCCAATAAAATAAAAGGGTTTTCTTGATTTCTCCAGGATTCCATTATCAGATCTTGACATGGTCACCATGGGACAAACCTTTCATACAAAAAATAGAATTATCCAAATCGGCTCAGGCGTATATATGGTGAACCGATTAACAAAAAAAACTATCATACCTCATACTAATATCACATTTTTCACAGATTGCCACGTTTCAAAATCTATGATTCCTTTAACAGACTCAGAATACATGTTATTATGTATTAAGATTTTTATTTTTAATTTCAGGATTCCCTGCTTCAAAATGTCCGTGCATTTATGCATTGGAATTCCTGCATTTGCGTCACGCATCCGGTATCGGGCATCCGGCATTGGGCATGCGGCATCACGCATCCGGCATCCGGCATCCGGTATCCGGCATCCGGTATCCGGCATCCGGTATCCGGCATCAGGTATCCAGCAACCAGCATCCGGCATACAGCATCCAACATCCGGTATTGTTTATTGTATTGTATTACATTGTATTGTTTTATATTGTATTATTTTATATGGTATTGTTATTGTATTGTTATTGTATTGCTATTGTATTGTATTGGCCTAAATAAGCCATCATTACTCATCTGTTCCAAAAAATACGAATAGCAACACATTTCCGGGAGGGATTTTCAAAGACAGAGTGAATAGGTATCTACTAGGCAAGCACCACCGTAGATCGCATCAACGCTCACCAGATCAACGCTCACCAGACTTGATGCGGTCAAGCGCAAGCCTATTCAATATAAAAAAAAACGTTTCGCAGATTGCCACGTTTCAAAATCTATGATTCCTTTAACAGACTCAGAAAGATTTACATTTTATTATGAATACTTTTATTTTTATTTTTAGGGTACCTTCCCTTAAAAGGTCTGTGCATTTATGCATTGGATTTCCTGCATTTGCGTCACGCATCCGGCATCGGGAATCCGGCCTCCAGCATCCAGCATCCGATATCCGGCATCCAGCATCCGGTACCCGTCATCCAGTATACGACATCCGGTATTGTTTATTGTATGGTATTGTTTATTGTATTGTATTGCATTGTGTTGTATTGCATTGTATTGTATTATATTGTATTTTTATTGTTTTGTATTGGCCTAAGTAGGCTATCTATAGTCTTCATCATAAGTTCCAAAAAATACTAATAGCAACACGTTTCACAGATTGCCACGTTTCAAAATCTATGATTCTTTTTACAAACTCAGAAAGATATACATGTTACTATGTATTAAGACTTTTATTTTTATTTTTAGGCTTCCTTGCCTTAAAAGGTCCGTGCATTTATGGATTGGATTTCCTGCCTTTGCGTCAGGCATCCGGTATCGGGCATCCGGCATCCAGCATCCAGTATTCGGCATCCGGCATCCAGTATTCGGCATTCGGCATCCGGCATCCAGTATCCGGCATCCGGTATTGATTATCCGACATAAGGCATCTGGTATTCGGTATCTGGCATCGATTATCGGAGGTACGGCATTCGTCATTCAGAATTCGCCATCAGTCATCAACGGATGACGGCGACTAATGGTGATATCAGATATTCGTCATCTCACATTTGTCATTCGTCATCCGTTATCCACCGTCACAGCTTTGAATTTATTTATTTTTAACATTGGCATCGGTATCCAGTTTCCGGTATCCGGCATCCATTATCTGGCATCCGGCATACGTCATCTGTCATACAAAATTCGACGGAGACGGAGGAGACGGAGTGCGATGTCGGATATCCGTCATCTCGTTATCCGTTGTCCACCGTAACAACTTTGGATTTAAATTCTTTATACAACTGCGATGTTTTTTTTAATAAGTGTAAAACGTTTATTTTGCAGAAATTATGAAAAAAAAAAAATTGCTTAGATTGAATAATTTATAATAATTAATTTTAATATTATTAACCACTCTACTGATTGCGGCAGAAACGCTGAAATGTAAATTACCTTTCCTGTGAGTAGTCAAGGGATTTCTAAAATCCGCAATTTTAAGCAGATTTCACCAATAATTACTGTTAAAAATTTATACACACCTTAAAAAATTATACACACTTTACATACGCCTACGATTAAAAAATTAAGCTGTCGTATATAAACTGTATATGGAATTCGAGATAGAACCTTTTCCATTATGATGCTTGCCGTGTATTGTCTTCTAGTACTCACAGTAAAAAGTATAGTGTGTGTTGATTACGAATTACTTGAATATTGCAACAGAACAGACCCTGCGACTCGACAACTTGTTGAATTCGCTAAAGAGCACCCGGTACGTTATATTTTAGTCAGATAGAAACTGATGTTATAAAAAACCTAAGTGGTTATTACAATTTCAATATTTTTTTCCTATAAATAGAAAACGTGTTACTTTTTTATTTAACAAAGCTCTAAGCTTTTTTATTGTATGTATTTATAAATATATAATACATTTATAAATTAAAGTAAAATTATGTTACTTGCAGAAACCTGTTGGCATATTAACAACAAGTGCAGGAAAAATTGTGGAGATCCGAGAAAGTACTACAATAAATTCAGATGCGTTTTCCAATCCATATCATGTAGATCTTCTTACACATACGAACGCTGAAAGAGTTCCTGAAAGAGTTGTGCACGCCAAAGGTACTGCAGCCATAGGTTATTTTGAAGTGACCCATGATGTTTCCAAGTACACGAAAGCAGATGTTTTTAACGGTATCGGTAAAAAGACGCTAGTTTTGGGAAGATTCTCGACAATAGCTCAAAATGTAGGAGGAAATGATGTTATAAGAGAACCGAAAGGTTTAGCTGCTAAATTTTATACAAGAGAAGGAAATTTAGACTTTTTATGTCTCCATTTTCCAATCTTCTTCCATCGAGATCCACTTGTATTTCCGTATATATCTCATTCGGTAAGGAGAAACCCCAAAACAAATTTGTTTGACTTCACTACGCAATGGGACTTTATTACAAAGGTTGTTGATACGTTCCATGCGTTTATGTGGATATTTTCTGACTTTGGACTACCTAACGGATATAGAAAAATGGATATATTTCCCATACATGTCTATGAAATTAATAACCAACAGGGTCATAAATATTTTGTTAAATTTAATTTTAGAACATTACAAGGCTTAGAAAACCTACCGTCTGACGTGGGCGCAGATATTTCAGCTCGAGACCCCGATTATTTCAGTCGTGATCTATACAATGCAATCGAAAATAAACACTATCCAGCATGGGAATTGGAAATGGATGTTATGACTCTTGAGGATATTAAAAATCTCGATTACAATCCATTTGAAGTAACTACACTCTGGAAAAAAGGAACGTACCAGACAGTCAAAATTGGTCGTCTAGTATTTAATAAAAATCCGGACAATATGTTTAGATTTTCCGAGGAAAGTGCTTTTAATCCAGGTAATTTAGTGCCAGGTATCCCCGGACCTATAGATACGTTATTCCGTAGTAGACGATCATCATATCGGCAAACTCAAGTATTCCGTTTGGGAATCAATCATAACAGGATGAGTGTAAATGCTCCACTCCATTGGAGTGTGTATGATCGTGATGGACTTCCTCCATTAAAGAGCAACATGCGAGACGCACCAAACTATTATCCAAATTCGTTCAATGGTCCCGTACCGTACGTTGATCCTAGCCGACCAAAAGGGAGGCTTTCTGTGTATGAAGCTAATGCAGTGGATTTAGAATCAGTCAACTATTTCCTCAACCATTATTTAGATCAGAAACAAAGAGAAAGACTTGTCAATAATACGATATCCACGTTAATACCAGTTTCTCCAAAGCTACGTAGAAGAGTGATACGTTTATTTACACTAACTGATGCTGAATTAGGTAAAATGTTGGCATATTGTCTAAAGCGTGCCTTGAAAGTACCACCACCCCCGCCACCACAAGTATTAAAGGCCCCTACATGTGTGCATGAAGAACTCTAAGAATTTTCCTTATTTTGGATAGGTTGTTCTATCACTAAATTATACTACAACTTATTCAGGCCGACATTGTTAATGAGTAGGTCCATTTATTTGTGCTTAAACAAATCTATATAAATATAAAAGGAAACGTTCCCACTGACCGAGGCAAGACGCACGCACTGCCGTAACGGCTGATAATACAAACGTGAAGTTTGGACAGATGTTTATTTTCGTAATCTGGACATCCACTAAGAAGGGATTTTGAAAAATTTTAACCCTAAAGGGATGAAATAGGAGTTGAAAGTTTGTATGGAAAAAAATTTAAACCGGCACCGATTTTTATAACATTTGAAATTTTGGCTCTCAAAAATATTTCATTGAACACAAAAACCACGAAGGTTTTTAAAGATTCAGACCCTAAAGGGTGCAAATAAGGGGTTAAAAGTTTGTATGGAAAAAATTTTTAAATCGCCACCGATTTTTATAAAATTTGAAATGTAGACTCTTAAAAATAATTAATTAACAACGTGCTTCATTCATACTAGAAATCACGGTGCAAATAAGCAAGCGAAGCTGCGCGCGTCCGCTAGTATGTTGACAATAAAATTAAGCTAATAATTTTTATTTTATTATGATTTTGTACCGATTTTAAAAGATTAATCATACAAAATATATTTTAAAACAAAGATATTATTATTACTTTACTTATTAATTTTGGTTATTTTGTGAAATGTTTAAAAGTTATAAACAATTAGGTACAGTTATGATACCTATAGAGAACTCACGATCTCATAGTTTGTCAAGCAATTTTTTTGTAAATTTTAAATGTGTGATAACATCTCTATCTTTTAATATACTTTTAGTACCTGTCACTTTTTTTATATATTTTTTTTCTTGTCTTACGTGTTTTTTTTTGAGAATGAATAAAGAAATCTAAAGAAAGAGCAAACATACTTATATATTTTTTTTAGTTTCAGGTATATTAGCGCATATACTATAGTGAAACTCAAATGGGAAAGTAAAAGAGAACTTAGTGTCATTAGGGTAAATAGGGAAAGTGAGCATCAAAATATCTTATATTTCAATCTTCACTTTCCATATAATTTTTGAAAAATTATGTGTTGTGAGGTAAACTGATCGTCGCCTTTACTCAGCATAATTTAAACATGATCATTTTCTTGAACAGGAATCGTATCCTTGGCCATTGCGCTTACAGTAAGTCTTACAATATCGTATTAAGTCTCATAGGCTTCAAAATATTACTTATAAAGATTTAAAAATATTTAGAAATGTGTAATAATTACTTAAGTCTAACAGTTAAAATTCTTATTTATGCCTAAAATAAAATGTTCATAAAATTAGCTTCAATTACGTAATACAATCAAATATTTACGAACCATTTAAAATTTGTAAGATTAAAAGGATTAGTAGTAAAGGGATTTCTATTGTTCGTAACATAGACAGATTTCACCAGCAATTATATGATCAATTATGCTTATCAGAAAACGGTCGCTGTATATAACGTATGCATTAGACGAGGTAACGCCTTTTCAATATGATCCTCGTCGTGTTTTGTCTTTTGTGTGTGAATTGCGAATTACTTGAATATGGCCAGAGAACAGGTCCTGCGACTTGACAGCTGCTTGAGTTCGAGAGAATGCACCCGGTATGTCGTGTTTTATGATATTAAAATATTTTCATTGCCTTGCACTTAGATATGAATAATAAAAACTTATGTACATATTCTATATATTTTTATGTTATTAAAATTTAAGTATTTTTTGCAACAAGTAGAAAGAATCATATTTTGTTTGTGTAATTATTAAAACTTTTTTTTGTAATGATTTGTTCGTTTCCATGCTATTATTATTTATAACTAAAGCACTGATTACTTATTATTTTACTTGTACAAACCTGTTGGCATACTAACAACAAGCGAAGGAAAGATTGTTGAGGTTCGAGAAAGCATTACAATAAACTCGAATGCGTTGCCTAGTGCATATTATGTAGACATTTTAAGAGATACCCAAGCTGAAAGAATTCCTTAAAGTTGATGTTTTTAAGTAATTAAAAGGAGATGGTTTAAACGGTATCAGCAAAAAATCACGAGTTTTGGGTAGTTTTTCAATGATAGATCTTAATTATTAACGCTTAAACTAAAATGTTGTTGAAATTAAAATCAGTTACTTAATACATATAATAATATACGCAAAGCACCAGAAGCGTAAAAAAATAAGATTTAAACGGAAGGGATTTCTAATGTTCGTAACTTTAGACAGATTTCACCGGCAGTAATAATTATATATAATCAGTTATTTTTATTAGAACATGGCCGTTGTATATAAAGGAAATCTTACGCAAGGCAACGCCTCTTTCAATATGATGCTTGTCGTGTATTGTCTTCTAGTGCTCACAGTGAAAAATATTGTGTGTGTTGATTATGAATTACTTAAATATTGCAACAGAACAGACCCTGCGACTCGACAGCTTGTCGAGTTCGCTAAAGAGCACCCGGTACGTTATATTTTAGTTTACGAAAGAAAATGTTCTTGCCGTGCACTTAGAGTTCAATAATATAAACCTTATGTTAATCTTTATTTTTAAGTTATTATATTAATTTATTTTTTGCAACAAGTAGAAAAAAGAGTACTTTTTAGAGAACGTGTAATAATTCGTACGTAGCGTCGGACTTTCCGCTACGTTAAAATTTTTATACGTTTTCTAAAAAGTGTTTTTCTTTCCTAAGTGTGGAAAAATACTTTAAAATTTTTAAAAGTAAAAAGAATAATATGTAATGAATATTTTTTGGAATAAATTATTTGTTTTGTTTCTGCTTTTTTGAAAATAAAATATATTTTTTTAACTTGTAGAAACCCGTTGGCATACTAACAACAAGTAGTGGAAAATTCGTAGAAATTCGAGAAAGTACTACACTAAACTCGGATGCGTGGTCTAATCCATATCATGTAGACCTTCTAACGCATACCAACGCTGAAAGAATTCCTCAAAGAATGGTGCACGCTAGAGGTACTGCAGCCATAGGTTATTTTGAAGTAACCCACGATGTTTCTAAGTATACGAAAGCAGATGTTTTTAATGGAATTGGTAAAAAAACACGAGTTTTGGGTCGATTCTCTTCACTGGTGCAGAGTGTAGGAGGAAACGATCTAGCTAGAGAAGTAAAAGCGTTAGCTACCAAGTTTTATACTAGAGAAGGCAATTTAGACTTTTTAAGCAACCATTTGCCAGTTTTCTTTTTCAGAGATCCACTTCACTTTCCAATTTTATCTCATGTGCTGAGAAAAAATCCTAAAACTAATATATTAGATTATTCTATACGTTGGGATTTTGTCACAAAAGTCGCTGATATGTTCCATGCGTTTGTGTGGATGTTGTCTGATTTTGGAATACCAAATGGATATAGAAAAATGGATGTATTTCCTATTCATGTGTATGAAATTAATAACAAAAATGGTGAAAAACATTTTGTTAAATTTAATTTTAGAACATTACAAGGCTTAGAAAACCTACCGTCTGATGTAGCCGCAGACATTTCAGCTCGAGACCCCGACTACTATATTCGTGATCTATACAATGCAATCGAAAATAAAAACTATCCAGCATGGGAATTAGAAATGGATGTCATGACTCTGGAAGATATTAAGAATCTCAATTATAACCCATTTGAAGTAACTAGACTCTGGAAAAAAGGGACATACCATACAGTGCAAATAGGCCGTCTAGTATTTAATAAAAATCCGGACAATATGTATAGATTCTCTGAGGAAAGCGCCTTTAATCCATTTAATTTAGTGCCAGGTATCCCCGGACCTATGGATACGCTATACCGTAGTAGACGAACATCATATCGACAAGCTCAAGTATTCCGTTTGGGAGTCAATCATAACAGGATGAGTGTAAATGCTCCACTCCATTGGAGTGTGTATGATCGTGATGGACTTCCTCCATTAAAGAGCAACATGCGGGATGCACCAAACTATTATCCAAATTCATTCAATGGTCCCGTACCGTACGTTGATCCTAGCCGACCCAAACAAAGGTTTTCTGTATATGAAGCCAATGCAGTCGATTTAGAATCAGTCAACTATTTCCTCAACTATTATTTAGATCAGGAACAAAGAGAAAGACTTGTTAATAATACGATAGCCACGTTAATACCAGTTTCTCCAAAGTTACGTAGGAGAGTAATACGCCTATTTACGCTAACTGATGCTGAATTAGGCAAAATGTTGGCATATTGTATGAAGCGCGCTTTGAAAGTACCACCGCCGCCGCCACCACATGTGCTAAAAGCTCCTCCATATAATAAACATGAAGAACTTTGAGATTTGTTCTTGTTTTTAATTTATTTTAACTTATTCAAGATTTTGTTGTTTAAAGAAATTTAAGTTGAGTGATATTTAAACAAATATAAATTACGTATAATTTGAAGATAAAATCAAAAGCATACATTATTATTTAAAACGGAAGAATTATACGAACAAAATGAAATATACATTACTTTGATGATAATTATATTAGTAAGTATATGATTTTGTGCTATATTTAATAAAAAATCAAAAATTTAAAATTTTTTACTTAATTTTTCAATGTTTCGTTTACAAACAAATATTTTACTATAAATGTATGATTAGTTAACTATTAAATTTTATTATTTTATACTGTGCTGTGTTCTAATATATTTTTTATTAATTAAAACGTCTCGACTGCTCTACCAGCAAGTGTATTACACTACTTTTTTACTATATCTACACTTTATTTATGTATATTTTTATGTAAATTGAAAATTAAGTGTTAGTTAAGTCAAAATATTATGGGTGTAGTTTAAAGCACAGCCCCATCGCCATATAGATTATGCAAATAGCGATCTATAAACGATGGGTTGTTCCGTGCCCGTTGTTTTGGAAACACTCTGCCCACTCTGCTGGAAGGTTGCCTGCAAGCTCGCGAGCTTGTGAATAGATTTTATTTATACTCTTAATAGGCTGTTAAGCTTTATTTCGGTAAAAAATATTTTTAGTAACAGTATAACATGTAAAATGGCGGGACGGGAAATTAGACGTGAAATGCAATTTGTTTTGTTATTTTACATATAATTTTGCATTTAAAATTAAAATAATTAATATACACGTTTCCGGAAAAATATTATAAATTTTCCACCTCTCTGTCATAGTTTATAATTAATTAATTACTGATCGCTTTGTAATATATTTATAGAATTATTAATTATAACACCAACATTTCGTCGACATTTATAATCGAGTGGGGCGAAATGGAAATGACAGGTGTCTACAATTTAATATATCACTGCTCGTGAAAACATAAATGCTACTCAGTTTTAATTCATTTATTAATATATTTTTTTTCAATTTGCCTGGTAAACATCAAATGGGGGATCTAATAATAATGTTCTTCATAGTTTATTTTGATCTTATGTTATTGAACTAGAAAATTATACTTAGCCCAAAATATATTTCAACAGCGTTTCAATTACTGTGGCAAATAACCTCTTGAAACACATATTGAGGTCATATTTTCATATGAGTGAGTCGGAATGAAAAACGTGGATCGAATGCAACCGAGCTCGGCTAATTCAACGTCTAAAAATAGTTCGTCAATGTGAAACCTTCAAGAGATTTTCAAATTTCTAAATAAAATAGTTTTTAATAATTATACAAAAATAAATAATAATTATTAATTACTATTTCCTTATAATTTGATGAATCATATTAGATTATCTCGTCAGACGAGAAACGTGAAAATATATGTAAAATTAATATTTCCTTCAGTGTTTTTTGGGTTCCGTACCTTAATGGTAAGAACGGAACCCTCATTAAAGGGACAAGTCAATGGGGATAAGTCAATGCAATCAGATATTTAAATTTTTCTGCAATTGTTCTAATATTAAGTCGAATATTCATATTTTAAAATACTAAGTAAATAATAGTATTTATATTTAATTTTAAATGAAGCCATTTAGTAATAATGTTTCAACAAACGAAGCGAATAAAATAGCTATAGCTAATTCAATCATTCGCGGTTAAAGCTTTACGGGAATAGAGCTTTAGACACATGTGTGCCGTTTGTGAAACAAAAGGCTTGTACGACACGAGGCACGAGGCAAACATATAGGCTTTATGGTTTATTTAATTATGTTATACTAGCGGCCCGCTCGCGGTTTCACCCGCGTGAACTATGTTATTATTAATTTCTGTCTCCATGACTACGTCCTAGTGACGTTATGCAAAATTTGAGACTTCTAGCATTTGTAGTAACGAAGTTTCATACAAACTTTCGACCCCAAAAACAACCCCTTAGAAGTCGAATATTGCAAATTCCCGTCTTAGCGAGCACCTACGTCCTATAAGTAACTCCTATGCAAAAT
>FAPP01028252.1:225-10309 GCA_001485965.1 Heliconius ismenius | reverse complement strand
CATACTCTTAGTTACATATTTTAATCTGAAAAATATTTTTTATAGGTCGCGACGGAGATTCTCCAGAACACCTAATAGACTACCGAGGATCAGTAAACATGCCGGATCCTCAGGCCAGCCATAATATCATCTCCAATGGAGATATTACATATTGTAAGCTATTTATTTTAATAATTAGACATAATATTTATATAAGTCATCAAGTCATAAGTTCATTTAATGCAAATTTATTTTATGCGTGAAGCTAAAAAAGTAGTTAAAAAAATTTTGAAAACGTCACTATCTTTTTGCCTCCACTTTTAACTTTGTTACAAATATTTACCATACTAAAACATTTTTTAATCCAAATCTTATAATTAATTTAAAAATGTTATGTAATAAAATCTAAATTTCCAGTGGACACGATACCAGAATGGCACGGAACCACTCCAGATCTCAGTGAATGTAGATCAGTTTGGTTAAACAGCCTCGAAGCGAGAGTACGGGAAGGGGAGTCTTTATTGAGCATTAGTAATGATTTGGCTCAGGTAATTTTGGATGTGGTTTTTATTATAAAATTTGGTTATATGATTGTGCTGATTGTACTTTTTTATAAATCCTTTACATAAAAAAGGAAAATGTAATAAATGATATTTATAAAGAACAATAATAAGAATAAAATTACAATAATGTCCTCCAGCGGATACTCACTGAGTGTGTTAAAAACATTCTTAACGTTGTTAAAAATATATACAGGCCTAACTATTCAATTTCAATCAATTGTAAAAATTTCAATTAAATCACTTTTGTAAACAAAACTCAAAAGTACAATAAATTCACTCTACTATACTAATAATCGATTTATTTTTAAGGTAACATCCTCGAATACACTTTACGGAGGCGATATGATGACCACAACCAACATAATGAAGAAGCTTGCTCAAAGAATGTCACAAAATCTACAAACGTTTACGGATCCGAGTCAGAAAGAAGCGATTGTAACAGATATGTTGTTTGGAGTTATTAAGACTGGTAAGATTTGGTTATAATCCTTCTTTTTATTAACAAATATTATTTTGATTATAACTTAAAATTAGATATTAACTTAGATTGTTTTGTAAGCAAGGTTTAAGGAAAAGTGACAATTATATAATTTGTTTGGTTCAACGCGCCAATCTCAGAAACCCTGGCTGCAAAGGTTAAGATATTGGATAGTCCATTCATTGAGGAAGTCTCCTTATACCTAATAACCGCGAGAAAAAGCATGAAAATTATTTTATTTTCTATGATTTATCTTCCATTTTTCTTTCCAGGCTCGAATCTTCTAGAAGAAAGCCAACGAGCGTGCTGGTCAGATCTAAGTGCAGATGCACAAAATAGAGTTGCCAGTGCTTTATTGACACAGTTGGAAGAAAACGCGTTTTTACTAGCCGACGCTATTACTACTGAAAAAACTATTTTACAAACCGTTAAAAATATATGTAAGTACAAATTTTCGTATATATCTAGTGTAAATTGTTGTTAATAATAATAAATAATGGACAAAAAAGATAAAAGATAGAAACCGATGAAGAAAAATATTTGAATATTTACTTTTTTTAAAAACGTTTAAAAAATATGTTTTTATACTGTATAAAAATAATATTTTTAGTAAAGTATAGAATAACATTTATATAATGTAAAAAATACGAGAAAATAAACATTCACACATAATTTTAACAAATACTGAATTTCATAAATTTTGAGACACTACCCAGACCAAGGTTACCCATAGTATTTTTATTAAATATCTATTTTAGGTTTATCAGTACGAGTTCTAGAAGTAAAGAATGTAGAAGATGAAACATTCCCGTCTCTGATAGCGCAGGAACAGTGGAAAGCTTCTGAAGACACTATCACTATCCCCAAAGCTGCTTTGATAGGTACTTTAATACTTATTTAGAAAAGTTATAAAAAATTAAAGTAGCGGGATTCTAAGATGTGCTTTTTGAACTTACTTTCAGAAAACCACCAAATAGACCTTGTGAGGATAGTGTTCTTCGCCTTTGATGGCTTAGAACAGATTTTGCCTCCCACTTTTGGTAAAAATCCTGAATTCGCTGCTTATTCCACTGACGGATCTTCTACCAGCCTTAACTCTGAACGAGAAAAGAAGAATATTACAAGAGTTTTAAACTCTAAGGTAAATAATAAAGACATATAAGCATTTACAGATGTATAAAAATTTTCACATAATGGGATTGGAACCCATGCTCTTGCTCTTGGAAACCATTCAAACGCTTCTGTTACTACAATTCTTATATGCTTTATTTTTAACTTTTTTAAATTGTGGATTCCATATTACTTTCCGTATTAATTCATTTTCTTACATTAAATAATGAAGAGTGCGGCGTCGCAGCGGGAAGAGAGAGTTTTAACACTAGGTTCCCTCTGTTTACACATATATATAATACAATGTGAAGAAAAAAAAAAGTATATTGGTCATCCTGAATCCTCTTGAAGTAAAATAATTATAAAGAATTTATCAACTTATAGGTGATATCAGCGAGCTTAGGAAACGGGCGGCACATACAGCTGTCACAAATGGTGCGATTAACTATGAAACATTTGAAGACTGAAAACTTAACTAATCCAGCTTGTGTGTTCTGGGATTATACGTTGCAGTAAGTAATTTATATTTTTATTTACATTTTTTAAAATTAAATATATTATTTTATTTGTTAATATATATGGTATATTGATAATATTTTATTTTGATGTGTCTTCAAATCAAAATAGTGTAATATTTTTTCAAAGACGTTTTCCAATATAATATAGTTGCACTTTGTATGGCCGCAAATTCATCAGTTTCAACTGGCATAGCCACGGATGGACTGCTAGTCTTATATAATATTAACCAACAAAAATCTATTATTTTCAGTGGCTGGTCATCAGAAGGTTGTCAAGTAGAATGGTCGAACAGAACCCACACAGGCTGTGCTTGTTCACATTTAACTAATTTCGCAATATTAATGGATGTGCATGGAGTGCCTCTGAGTTCCACACACGAGATGGCATTGAGACTAATTACTTCGATTGGTTGTAGCATATCTATCGTTGCTTTAGTCATTGCCATATTTGTGTTCCAGTTTGTTAGAAATATGAAGGTGAGTTTGTATTGCTTTTTTTTATTTCAATAAAGATTAATAGGGATGATATCATTAAGAAAATTATAATTATAGTTAGAGATATTTATCGAAAATTAAAGGAATTGTTCACAAAATACTAAATAAATGTAAAGGTATTTCATATAAACATTTTTCACAGTGTCTGAATCCCGCATCTCTGTTTCGAAATGCTGGTATTCGTGTAATTCAAAGTAATTTAAAAATGCTTATAAAGTATGAACTAACTTAATTACTTATTTGCATCTAATTTGTTTCACAGTTTTAAAATATTGACATTACTTGTTCCAGTCTGATCGAGTCTTCATACACAAAAACCTGTGCTTCTGTCTCTTAATCGCAGAAATAGTGTTCATGTGTGGCATAGATAAGACGCAGAACAGTACAATGTGTGGAGTCATAGCTGGATTACTGCATTATTTCTTTTTGGCAGCTTTTGCTTGGATGTTTTTAGAAGGTAAAATGTCTTAATATTATGTAAACTCTTCCATGAATAACTCTATTTATTTATTAACATTTAGCAAAGCCTTGCTATGTGCAAGACAGGTGAAGTTAAAAACCAATCTATAATACTCACTTTTTAATTTAACCACATTTTTTATTCCAATTCCAGGTTTCCATCTATACGCGATGCTAGTAGAAGTATTCGAACCTGAACGCCCCCGAGCTCGCTGGTACTGTGCCGGCGCGTACATTGCCCCTCTACTCGTGGTATCCATATCAGCTGCGATATACCCTCGAGGCTATGGCACTGATAACCACTGCTGGCTGTCAACTGATAACATGATGATAATGAGCTTTGTGGGACCTGCTGCTATCGTTGTTGCTGTAAGTTGCTTTTGTAGAGGAAACTGTTTTTTTTTCATGCGGCGTTGAGTGCAACCTTTCAACATGCAATGCCTCAAGAATTTGTTGGAGAGAGGGAACCTACTCTGCTATGTGCGAGGTACAGCTTTACTGTGAGAAAAAAACGGGGATGGTTGTGTTTTTTTTTTTTCAAATAACTATCTTTAATATTTTGTAATTTAAACGTTTCTCAAGAGATTTACAAAAGATTTTTCTTAACCAGGCTGTCAGCAAATAAACGGAAATTTTAGAGTGGATTGGTTCAAAACTATCTGTCCTGGAAAATAGTAATGAACACACAGTAAATCTAATTTTGTATTTCCATTTCCAGGCTAACTGGTTCTGCTTAGGCTTAGTCGGTTACATGATGTGTCACCATTCAACAGTGTCTATTAAAGCGAAGGATAACACAAAGATATATAAAATAAGGTAACTATTACTTTTTAAAATTAAGATTTATTTATACAATGTTTAAGTAAAAGGGTGTATATTCTTAGTTGCGTCGAATTTTAGTAAGAATTTTTTAAGACGATTTCAAATCTATTGTGTTTTCCTGTATGTTATTACTGTTTTTATTAAATATGTTTTTTTAACCGACTTCTTCTATTTTATCTAACTATTTTAACCGACTTCTTATTCCGTTCTATATAGAACAGATTAACGAATATTCGTTAACTATATGTTTTATGTTTGTCCGTCCATTTCCCCGTCACTTTTGGACCGATTCCAATCTTAGACCTATTACTATATCAAATTTAAATGAAAATAGTATTTACATTACTTTTTGTCAGAAATTTAAAATTATATATTTATATTTCCAGGGTGTGGCTCTACAGTTCAATGGTCCTTGCTGTCATTTTGGGCCTAACTTGGACCTTTGGACTACTCTATATCAACGAACAAACAGTCATCTTCGCATATGTATTCACTATACTGAATTCGTTACAAGGACTCTTCATATTCATCTTTTATTGCCTGCAGAATGAAATTGTAAGTTAAATTTATGTTTTATTCTTTAATCAAATATTTTCATTACAATCGGGTGTAAAGACGCGAAATATTTATATTAGGTCAAAAAATTGTTTAAACATGAAACATTTATTTTTAATCTAGTGTTAAAATAATATTCGTACATACAATCTTAACAATACTTAACTTAAAATTAACATTATTTATATCTCCACACATAAAATCCACAGTTCCAAAAAGAATTCGTCCGTATATGCCGTCGGTACTCCTGGCTAAGTTGCTGCCTCAAGATCACCGGCAACACCACCTCGAGCACGCACGTGGACACCCGCCAGGGCTCCGTCAAGAGTCGGAGATATAATCAAAATACTGCTGACAACGAGGATGTTGTTGATCCACGTGATGTTACCGTGAGTATAATTTTTAAAATATATATGTACATTGTACATACAAAATCGAGCATCGATTACCCGAACTCTGGTTAGATCACTTGGACAGTTTTGGAGCAAGGGTTCGAATCCCGTCAAAATTTTTTTAAAAAGTTTTAACTTTTATGTTTCTATTTATTGGCCTTTTCCCTGAATATATATTTATTTATGTATATTTTTATACTTATACAAATGGTACATATTGTGTAGTTAGGACATAACAATAAGTTAAAGTGATAAGTTTTAAAATGTTAGATATGTTTTTCATTATAAGATACATGTCTAACTATAATGAATGGTTAGGGTTAGATGCCAAATGAAATTTGAACGTTCAATCATATGTGTAGGGAAACATGGTAAAAATATTATATACTTTCCTGTGTGGGAATGGTCGGGGATATGTATATGTTTAGTGTTTAATCATTGTGTTCAAGGATTTTAAAATAAAAAGTTTATATTATACATATATATATATACTTACTTATAGTAAAAATAAAAAGATTATATTTTACACGGTGGAAGGTTTTACAGGTTTTAACTGACATACACAATATATACAACATAATGTTTATTAAGGATCAAATTAAAAAGTTATTAAATTCTAAACAGAACTCTGCGAGTACGTCCGTGTCAGCGTCAACAACAAACAACCTCGTGATCAACACTCTTAACGTTGTGGTTAACAACAACAATCATAATAACAACAATGTTATCAACAACGCCTCAGTAGCGTCCTTCGCGGCAGCCGCCGCCGCTCATAACTACCACCCTCACAGAAATCGTAGAAATTCCCAAGATAAT
The DNA here is from genome assembly GCA_001485965.1 of Heliconius ismenius. Lineage (NCBI taxonomy): Eukaryota > Metazoa > Arthropoda > Insecta > Lepidoptera > Nymphalidae > Heliconius > Heliconius ismenius. The sequence continues at coordinate 4,122 of FAPP01028252.1, read as the reverse complement.
CAAAACTTTGGACCTAATTTTGGTCCCACTCTCAATGCTACTTCTAATTTCTCCCATAATATCCCGGAAAGGGAATCTGCTCCGATGTCTCATTTAAGAAATCCAATTAACTCAGGAAGTGGTCGGTACCCGCCAGGATATCGGCAGAATGTCCAACAAGGTTCGTACGCATATATAGAGATAGGATTATCAAATTTACCCAAATTATAAAAAAATATATATACCACCAAAACACTCTGGCTTCAGTGACTAAAAGACAGCTCAGTTTTTTTCTTAAGTGTTAAAACTAACCTTGTGTAACGATCATGTGTACGTAAAAACGGTAAGTTTTATTTTTATTTCTTTCTAAGTAACTAACTAACGCTTCACAGATAACTAACAATTAATTTAGTAATGGTGGTAGTGCATCTAATGGGTCATTATCGATACCAAATCCTATCTCTATATAATGCGTATGACTCTCGTAGCTCTTTCAGAATTTAATAACTTTACGGTCGTATCATATTGTATTATGTGTACGTAGACTATTTATATTTGCGTCAAATCAAAATGTTGTATGTTAAAAATACTTTATATATTATTTTATTATTAATTTGAAAGCTCTTCCACTAAAGATGAAGTGATCATACATACAACTTTTTGATACAGACATTATATATATACATTTATATTATATACAACAGAGTTACAACTTACAACCGGAAGCGTCAAGATGGATACGTCCCACCGCCCCCATATACGTACCAAACGAAGAAATGCGAAATCCCCCACAAATACCACACAGTAGCTCCCATTCACAAAGCATTGCGTCAATGCATAGCTACAGAAATACGAATAATATAGAAGTTCCCAGCGATTACCAGAACCTTCGATCTCGGTCGCCATCTTGCTATTCAAACAAAATGGCGGCCTCAATTGGCGGGAACGAGTGGACTGTGAACACGAATGTATGGAAGGTGAGGGGAGGGCTTTGGAGGGCTTTGGTAAGATCTCGCCACCGGAAGGATTTATGTCGGATTTCTTTGTTTTTTTGTTTGGTTTTAATTATTTGTTGATGATCAATCAGTTTGTGTTTTAGGAAACATTGATAAGGTCGTTTTGCTTCATTAGTTTATGTTGTGTACGACAATTCGTTGTAAAACTCTTATCCTCTTAGGAATTAGCTGCAATTGAAATAAACGTTCTTACAAATATAATAAATTGTGATTATTATCAAGAAAGTATAATAATGAAAACACATATTTTTAATATTCTTTTATTATGTATTATTCTTATTTATATTTAAAATCTTTCAGGTGATGGTTTTAGAGATCTTACTTAAGCGTAGCCTAACTGCATGACCTAACATTGCATGAACCACGCACATGTAGCCCATCCCACCTCCTTCTAATTTTAATTACATCGCAGACACTTTCCTCATCCGTCAAATCGATCAAATATAAAAAATAACAAACTACTTATAGTATGAAGTTGTTTATTTGTAGAAATTTGGTAATCTATATATCTTTAAATCCAGCAATGTTTAAGTAGTATTCTCCTTATCGTTAATCATTAGGATTTTTATATTTTTGTGCTCTTTTACATTTATCTGTCTCGTTTTGTTGTTGTTAGAGAAAACTTCATGTGTCACTTTGTAATCGATCTGACGGAAATTAGAAGTCAGTGTTCTCTTCTTTTTTTAAAATAGCACAGGCTAATTATCACACAATTAATATGAAAATGTTTAAAACGTTAATAAGCTCTACTTAGAACTGTATTAGGATTAATTTAAAAACTTGAGCTGTCTTTAATTGTTTTACAGTAAATGATCATTGCTTAAATCATTGTGTGAATTATTTATTTACTTATAACAACATGCAACTTATAAACAAATTACTATATATATCATGTTTTTTTACAGAACACTTCTTCTAAGCATCATCCGGTGAACTCCTCGACTCTACCTCATCACGACACGCTTTCTCGTCAGCTGGCACAACAAAGCCACATTCATAGTCCATACCCGGACTGTGATGGCCAAATAGCTCCCGGATCCCCTCGGCACGTGATCAAGGATGAGGAAAGTCCACTCCATCATCAAGGATACCAAACGACCAGGAGCTACAACCACGACTTCAGGAATCCTCACGTCTTCATGTCTCAGCATTCACCCGGAAGTCAGGAGATGATTTTCCGGAAACACTACAAAGACGACAACCGACGAAAACATCATCACCACCACGGCAGCCAAAATATGAATCATACGTACTCTGAAATAGCTTCCCAGCAAGGAAGAATATACAGACGGGGTTCAGAAGAATTTCGAGTAATACAAGACGACCCAGTGTATGAAGAGATCGAAAGAAACGAGACGCTTATGTCGGATATGTCCGATGATAACTCCGGACCGGATAACTGCCGGCAGAACCCTGGACTTCATGGGTCGTCCGGTTCCAAGTTCTTCGGAGACCATCGACCACTAATCTCCTATAGCCCTGGAGACAGGCACCATCATGAGGAACATTATGGGAAGTACGGCAAATGGGATGCACTAGATCGATCATACGATCCAAGATATGAGAGTGGTAGATTGATGCACCCCTACCACCAACCAGAGAGCAATATGAGGGCGTTAGCGGCCGTCCTCAACGGAGAGAATAATGTCGTATGCCATTTAGAACCACACGCGCCATACGATTCCTACCAGCCACAGACTAACCCGAGAACTGTTTCTCAACCGAGTTTCTAAACAGGGAACTGTTTTTCAACCGCATTTTAAACAAAGAAGTCGTTCAGCTGATCTTCTAAACAGAAAACTGTCTCTCATTCGAGCAGAGTACTGTCCCTCAACTAGGCTTCTAAAAGTGCTATACACTCGGCCCCGTGATTGTGTACAGATAGCGAAATGACTATAAACGTAGCATAGTTTAGTGTCACTGACCGGTGATAGCGTTTATGTAGAACCTTGCCATAATGTGGACGTTATATATTTATAGATTAGACTGTAAACGTATCTTTAAATCACTTTTTCCACTGTGATCCTATTTAAATAACGGCTCAAAGTTTCAGTCGCGTGAGCGCCGGCCTTGTACATACTTAGCGTTAGACACTCGTGTAACCTCCTGTGTGACCTTACTACTCTATCGGATCATGGCATTCATGTGCGTTTCCTTCGATTTTTGTTAATATTTTAAGTTTGAAAACTGTGATGTTTCGTGTAAGGTTAAGTTTTCAACGAAAACACTGCCATACGGATTTTTTGTTTTAGTTTTTTAACGCTTGACGCTCTATAGAAATTTTAATAATCCATCCAACTTATTATAGACTGACACCACTCGATGTTGTGCACTCTCTTGTAAATTAGAATTTAGGTGAATACAGTAAGGTTGACGAATCGTGGTTGCTCTGAAGTTAGGCTTTCTAAACTTTTGCGCACTGTTCACTCGTTAAGAAAATAATGGAAAATGTGAAAATCAAATGTGGGTAACTATCTGCAGCTAACTTCAACATCCACGACTCACCGACCGTACTGCACGTATATGAGTCGATCGTGTCTTTAAATGCCATGACCTTTTTGTACAACAATAACATAAGGAATTGTTTCTTACCTATATACAGGTGCAACGTTGTTTTCTTGTATATTTTGAATCGATTAAGCAATACTTAGACTGAAGTATTTAATAAACTGTTGGCTTTTTTCAAACACAATAATTTATATTTTAAACGCCAACATTTATGAAATACTTTTTTAGAGGAAATTAATTTTAAAAAAATATATACATATATAATGTGGGGGGGCTTATTTTTTGTAATTGGGTATACTAGTCCGACTATTTCTCCCACTTTCGTAACTAATTGTATGTACATGTACATGTATGTGTGTTTCTGTTATATATTATTATTTTTTTGTTTTAATTG
>FAPP01028141.1:0-10014 GCA_001485965.1 Heliconius ismenius | reverse complement strand
TTTTTTAAATGTTCTTTTAATTTAAACAAATATAATTGATATCTACTCTTAATTGCCGGAGTTAGCCGTTAATATCTTTGAACATTATATCGACTTTGTAAATTTCGTCTACATTCCGATTATATTAAATGTCTTACAGATATATTAGACATTAACGTCTATTTTTAAATCAGATTTGTCCAAAATGGCAACAACTTTATACTAAATTACTAAATAACTCAAATAGTGAACTTTATTATTACCTACTAGTCGAAAGTGGAATTTACCTTAAGATTCCCTTTAGTAGTAAATGCTTTCTGGCACACCGCACATCGGAACGGCTTGTCGCCAGTATGTGTCCTCATGTGGATCTGAAGCGCTGATGACGAAGAAAAGTTCTTACGGCATACTCCGCATAAGTGTTTAGAGGATTGCACTGGCGGCGGGTGGCTTGGGGCCGTGGGGACTGTAATGGAAAATATTGATTATTTTTTGTTAGCTTCTTAGGAGTTCCGTTCCGTTCCGTTTTCTCAAAAGAAAAATGATCCCTTATAGAATCACTTTGTGGGTTCGATTTTTACTTGAGATATTTCACCACTCAACAAGTAATGCCTCCAGAATCCATCGGAAAGTTGGGTACGGAAGTGTCTTACTGAGAACAGAGTGTCTTAACACTGGGTTTCGGGTTTCTTCTGCCTACCCTGCTATGTGCATAATACAGAGTAAAGTTAAAAATAAAAATGTAATAATTAACTTTTTAGCGGAAAACACAAACAAAAAATATTAAAAGATTGGGAGAGCTTTCGCTTTATTTCAAAAAGCTCTCGTACATTAGTAATATACACGTAATTTTCTACGTAATATAATTCGACTATGGAAAAATTAAAGATAATTACCGGTAGGCCTTTTCGGTAGCGGCGGCATATCTATCGGTGGTGGGTGTGTTATAGGCGTCGGAGGAAGTACAGGTGGCGATCGTTTTAAATCCATTTTGTCGGGCGACGAGCGCCGGTCCGGGCTTGGCTCGCGGCCTTCTTCACTCGGTGGCCCCGTCGGTCCACTCTGACTCTTTTCGAAGCCAGGTGGCATATCGCGGATCTTATGCGTCAGCATATGCTGCTTCATATTACCCTGTAGGCGAAAAGGTTCGACGTGTAACTACAAAGTCAACTAAATATAAGTACAAAAATAATCAGAAAATTGAATAAAATGCTTATTTCGACAGGCTTATCTATGTAAATACAGAAAATGACAATAAAACTTGTAATTTAAATGAATTGATATCATGTTGGTATTACATGTGTTGTGTAAATGGAAAATTTTACCGCATGACATATTGCTTCATGATCAAGATAAACTATATTTTTTCAAAAATTCAAAAGAATGTAAAAGTTTTTTTTTCTGACAATACCTACGAGTATTACTGACAATTTATGTAAGTATTATAGCCTATTAATGTTCAACTTCGCGTTAAGGCTTATTATTATAATTGCCTTGAGTTTATATTACTGCTTCGTAATGAGATTACTTTTGCGTTTAACTATATGATATTTAATACTCATTTCAATGGGCGTCCATGCATATAAAATGCTTATTTTTACTTAGTAAGTAGGTATTGAAGAATCTTGTAACTTGTACAAATAAGCATTTATGTTAGGCACTAATCTAGAAATACTTTGTAACATTTTGTTTCGAATGTATATATGAATTATGAAATGTTTTATTTAAAAGGGAAATAGTAAAAGTGTATATTGTTTAATTTAAAGGGTGCAACTATAGGAGGTCGAAACAAAAGGTTATATGTTATAGGAATGTGAATAAATAAGAGTTCACGCTCAGGCGTCGCTCTCGCATACCGGATAGACGAAGGCGTTCCAGAGATCCAAAGCAGTGGCGTGCGGCGGGCGGGGTGCGCGCGCGCGCCTACCGCACCGGCAACCGCCGCCACTGCTCTGGAACCACAAATACACGCACATTTACGCACACCCTTACACAGGACAAAAAAATATACATTCAAATAAACATGCGCTACAGATACAAATTATGATAAAGAAACGAATAAATTACATTTATATTGTAATTAATTTGTACTGCGTACGCTTAATATGAATATATTAAAAAACATTAAATATTTAAATAGTTTGAATTATTTACAAAATAAAAAAATCAAGGATCGTTATTTCAAAATATCAAATTTGTGTTTCTATATATAATGTGTTTACCAGTATTTACATAATATATTCAATAAATTGTATAAAAATGATCGACGAATATTAAAACTAAGTTCCATATTTTACAGTTGTTTATAATAACATTAATAATCAAGTACATAAGAATTTTTTTAAATTGAAATCCTTAACGTTATTTTAAAATGCTAAAATGTTAGGAGCTAAAAACAAAAAAAAAATAGAAGACTTTCAAGCATGAGTTAAGGCTTAAAATATTTGAATACAGTAGATTGTTTGTGCCTAGTATTAGAGTTTAGCGGCTACGGCTAGCGCGTGAACTTTAGGTACGTGTACCGACGCCGGAGACTCATTGTAATTTTAAATGTTCTTGTAAGGCTCTACTTGATAAGACCGCGATTGTTTCTGATACGCGGTGCAAATTATTTGCGAAACATTTGTTGCTGTTCAAAATGAATTATTAATTTTTTCAAAAGATTAAACTTTTACTAAAAAATATTATTTTTTCATATTTTAGAATCTAATTGGTATTCTAATATAAAATGAATATGGTGTCACTCAGATATAGGATATCTGGCACTCTGGTACATATCTGGCTATAACCGATTTTCATTGGAGAAGAGATGTGGATAGAACGGAACGGAAATAAGAATTTAATTTTTTTAGCACTTGGTCATTTAAAGAAACGATAGCTATTGTAATATCGAAGTTTAATGTTTTTATTAGTGATTTTGAGACGTTTTGTTAATAAATGACAAAGGTGAAATCGCTGGAATTGTATATTCCCAAGACTTCTGAATGATGAACAATTTCAAGACGTTTACAATACTAATACTTAATTTTTACACCATTACCATATCAAATAAGTAGATATTTGATAGAGAATACAATATTTTATTATATTATTATTAATAATATCAAGTATGTAAGGTGACTGATATCACCATGGTACAAATGAGTCAACCAAAGGTGAAAATCTTTACTTCGACATTTATATTATTGATATTGTTGGATGATATGTCACTTTCGGTGCTCCTCATAATGTATTTTAAAATGTACCTATACAAAAATAGCTATGTGAGAAAACACTCCGCTGAATAAATCTAGCATAAATTGCGTAGACAGCAAGTGGAGGAATTTTTACCTACGTACGTATATTTCAAGATATTATATTTCCTAGTTTGTACGATAAATACAAATATTCAAAGACTGTGATAATCGGCTAGTATTTAGCTTGAATTGATCTTATATAAAATATAATAGGGATCAATAAAAAACTAAACAACAAGTTGTAACGAAACATTTGAAATAGATATCTGGCGATAATGAGGTGGCAGTAGGAATGTAGCTCCTAAACATGATATGCAGAAAATGAAGAAGGTTATAGTATCTATAACGAAAGCGTATTCGTTGTAAACGTGGTATCAATAAAGGCGCACTACTAAAGTAGATATTAATTGAAGATACAAAATTAACTATCAAATGAATACAGGAATAACAAAAATAGTTAAATTATTTTGTAGATATGTGTCAATAGAATTATAGAAGGTTAGAAGGCTCAAACATTAAGGACGAAATAGTACTGTATTTCTTTTAAGTTTAATATTCCACATTTATAAACTATCATTGTATAACTCCAAATAAAAAATGTTGGTAAATTTTTCGTTAAACACCTTCAAACTAAGTTTATATTTAATTAACATGTTAATACATGTATTAGTAAAGAAAATCAGAGATAGTCTGTTATTTATAATATAATATTTAATAAAAGTAGGTTATAAACATGTTAGGTACAATAGTTATCGCTCTATAACGGCTGCAAGCGTGCCTGGTTTCTATTTTATTGTTGCTTAATTGGAAATGATACTTATAAATTAAATTGCCTTGTGAAGGGGCAAAAAACAGATGAGTACGAAGGAATTTGTATTGAATATAACGATGAAATTGATTCGGTAAAGTGGGTACGTGTCTAAAATTAAATCATAGATTACTATAACTAGATTACATTTAAAATACTAACACGTATCCTGGTACCATACTTATGCAAGTTTATAATTCAAAATGTCATTATTCTTTCTCTATATTAAATATATTTAGTTGTTAATAATTGGCTTGAGATAGATAATTATTATTTTATTTCATTTCAGTTCATATACTTGGTATATATACATCGACAAATGTTTTTTTTTAAATGATAAAATGAAAGATTAGATTTTTTTAATTTAAAGATATTTTAAAAGTAAGCCAGTACAATTTATTTCTTCTTTAAACTTGATTGCTGTCAAAGCTGTGTGTAATAGACCATTTAAATATGGCCGGCGCCGTCATAAATAACCTATATTTATTGATAAGAGCTCTGCACGGTCACTTTCAGAAACTTACGAAAAATGTTATTTTCTTAAGCATAAATAATCTTTTTATGACGAGAAGCGTAGGTAAAGGCTCAAGGATTTATAAGTAATAAATATTTTACGACATCAATTAATATTCTGATCGTTTTCCGTGACGTCGTTTTTATGAGTTATCATTTCTGTGGCGGCGATGGACCGCGGTCCGCGACGCGAACAGCTCCACATGCTTGAAATATTGGCCGAACTGATTATAAAACTTGAATCAAACCATAAAGATAAGAAATATTCTTTAAAAACCTTTATGTATTGTATAAAATATTGAATATATTATTTTAAGTAGATTTCAAGTAGCTTTATTATTTATAAGTAGACAGCAGCGTGATTGTTGGCATTTCTTTTATAATACCGCCCGTCGCGTTGCCTAATTTGAAAAGATTTAAAGGTCCAGCTGTCATGCCAGGACATATTCGTTGCAATCGTATCGTATAATGGATTTAAAGTTTTTTAATTGGATGGTAATTATTATTCATTTAAGGCGGAGGACATAATAAATTTGATAAGTGATATAAAAAATATATTTTATAATAATGTAGATACCTATAAATTATAATATTTCTGCTAGTATGAAATCTAACCTGCTGCAGCAGTGAATCAGCGAAAGCCACACTATGTGGGCATTGAGTGGTTTGTTACTTAAGACTTAAATAGACATTAAAGAAAGTCGTTTAAAGGACTAATACACCATATAAGGTTTATACAAAGAATATGTATACAGGAGGGACAGAGACAGCTACATGTGCTACTGCTGCGTTGATATTCAGTAAAAAGTATTCAAACCTAGACTAGTAATGATTTCAAAGGAATCAAGAAATTTCTATACGTATTTAAGTATCTAACTATCAAGTATTTAAAGTAATATAGATATCAGTATTTTATTAGCATATTCTAAGGCAATGTAAAGTTTGTAGGTAATGCCTAAGTTGAATTGGGCCTCAGATGTAGAGACAGACAACGGCTAAACTAATGTGAACAAGAGACGTCGACGGGGACTTGTAATTACTGCTTGCAAAATTAATGCACAGAAACTTAGATGAAATGAAACCAGAGCATAATGTACTTTAGCTTACGAGCAACTTGCTCTTCGACGTCTAAAGGAAACTTGCGAGTGCCGTGTTAAACTGGAGTAGGTATTTATCTAAGTATTTTACAAAATTTTTTTAGTGTAGGTATATTTTTAGAACCGATTAATGAACCTAATCATGTAAATAAATATTTCTTCCATCATAGTAAATGTTACATCTTTTATAGCACAAGGTACAAGTCGCTATCTATGTAATATTAAAGTTATTAGTTTGGCTTAAAAACAAATATAATCAATTGAAACTCTTGTTTGGAAAATAACTGGTACACACATTTATCTTATACGGAAATTTTGTAGGTAAATTAAAGAAAAAAAAATAATAATTTGCTAACCTTGGTGGAGAAGCCTCTATCACAGACGGTGCACTTGAATGGACGCTCCTTGGTGTGGCTGCGGTAGTGTATCTCCAGGGCGGAGTTACATGCGAACGTCTTGTAGCAGATGGTACAGGTTGTGTTGCCGCGCACTGCATAAATAAATCGAATGTTCATTGACAATATAAAAGTCCGAATACAAGTATTTCATATATTTACGGCTATATCTTCAATGTTTAGGTAAATTCCAGGGGATAATTATTGTAATATATAATTTAGCGCCCGGTACAAGGGATATTATTAAGTAATAAAACATTAGGATAATACGAAGGAGCGGAACTGAGGACGACCGGGGCGGACGTTATATAATGTCCCGCTATCGCATACCTGCGGGCGGGAACGCGAGTCCGAGCGGGCTGAAGGGTGATCCACCGAGAGCGCCGAGCGCGGCGAGAGGCGTGGGCGGCGAAGGCAGCGGCGAGTGCAGAGGCAGCCGCGGCGGCGTCGACAGCACCGACGCGGACGGCGACGGCGGCGAGGCTCGCGCGCTGCGTCCGCTCTCCGAACCTGTCGCCGATGGGAGGGAAGCCGTTGTGGTGATGGTTTTTACTTCGCATTCGGACGCCGAGGCGCAGACGGAGAGCGGCGAAGTTCGACGATCTTTAAGATCTGTGTCGTCGTCGAACTCCCGTGAAGCGGGCTCGCTCTCGTCCCGGCCGCTCTCATCGTCGGTCTCGCGGGAGTCCGCCCTTCGGTCGCCGGGAGTGGAAGGGGTAGGAAATATTGACGGTGGAATGGAAAGGTATGGATTAAATTCAGATATTTCGGAGCCACTACTGAGCTGAAAATTGCTCGATTCAGTGTCTTGGGTTTGTTCAAAAGGGACAATACACCTTTCGCCTGTATGAAGGCGAATATGTTGATGTAAAATGTTTGGGTCAGTAAATTTCTTATGACAAACAGGACATTGATGCAACAGCTGAGAAGGGGGTTTGATACGATGTACGCCCATATGTGTTTTTAGATTGCCTTTCGTTGTAAATGCACGACCACACAATTTACATCGAAACGGACGTTCACCTGTATGTGTGCGATAGTGCATCTGTAAAGCACTCTTACACGATAAGACGCGATGACATACAATACATTCGTTGGGATCTGTAACTTTACTTTCTATATTGTCAACTAATTGTTGCAACTTCGCAGTTTCAGAAGTTTTTGTAATTTCAATAAGGCTTTCCCAGGAATTGTCATTGCTTCCAGGGCGCGGTAGCAGTGAATTATAATATACTGGATTGCGAGTTATATCAGAATCTATTGTGCTATTAAGATTAGTTTGAAACGGTGTAAGACACCCAGAAGAAACACTACTCGGTGGGGAATGAGGAAATAATGGGAAAGAAGGAAAAGTACGAAGTCCCGTTGCTATTGAAATTGGTCCAGATATCGATGAATTCTTACTTGATAAATTCTCCGGTTGGTCTGGATCAGGCTTCACATGAGGACTTTCTCTGCCGATTTGGTCTTCATTGCTGTATTTTGAGTCCATGCTGCAATCGTCATATGGAGATGTTGACGGATATCTGTCTTGCTCTGTATGTTGCTCAACATCGTTTTCTTCAGGTTCTCGCTTTGGTGATATATGATCTGTCTCTTCGAAACTAGAGTCACGCTGACTTTCTTCATCTTGTGGTTCAGATTTAAACATATCAGATGCGGGTCGAGGAGGGCTTGGTATAGAAGGTTTGCTAAGATCAGCAGGAACATCTTGCTCTTCCCGCATACCGAACAGCGGGTGGTGTGGAAGTGGTTTATCCCCAAGAGGACGAGGTGGCAGTAAATCATGGTGGGGTGGCCTGTACAATGGCAAGCTTGGCGGAAAAGGAGCTGGTGCACCCGGTTGAAACTGGAGTGGGTGGGGTGGCATACCAGGAATTGGCCCTGGTGACAGTTGAGCCAATAGTGGTGGATGGTACTTATCCAAATGTTCTGGTACGGGATTTGGATTCATTTTGACGTGTGGAAACTTTGCAGTATGTCTTTGGAAATGAACCTTAAGATTTCCTTTGGTTGTGAATCGGGAGCCACATACGTTACATTTAAATGGTCTTTCACCTGTGTGAGAACGAATGTGAATTTGAAGTGCAGAATCACTTCCGAAAACTTTTCCGCAGTATCTGCATCGATGCTTGAAGAAAGGTTCGTTGCGTCCACCACTCTTTCCGTCATATGGAGACATTTTTCCAGATTTTCGAAATGCGAGTTCATCAGCAAGGTTGTTTGCAAGAAGCCCTTGTGACGCGTTATCCAGTACTTCTTGAGCTCGTTTCTGAAGCATTTCTAGTGTATTTGGTTCATTTAGGGATGGCGGAGGATCATTGTTTGTAATAATTGAAGATGCTAATGAGGAAGAAATAGAGCTATAGGGTGGATGACTCATCATAGGTGGTGAAGAAGTTGGAAGCTTTGGAATAGAAATAGGTTCTGTTTTAGGTGTAAGATGTGAATGGGTTGACGGCAAGCTTTGGCTAGTGGGAGGAGCGGATTCAGCAGGAGTAGGCTCCCGCGGCGGCCGAGGCGGTGATGGCGATCGAACTGGCGACGGTGGCGCATTTTGTTCCGGCTCACTTGGTGGCGGACTTGCATGTTGATCTTCTTTCCGTCTCGTTAAGGATAATTGATTTTGTAGTTGACGTATTAATTGCAATTGAAACACTTGCTGATGTTGTAAAGTAAATAAAGTGCTTTGTAAAACTGCAAGTTCATGTAAAGCAGCTTCGTTGTTTGCATTATTTGCCATTGCAGTAGCGGCAAATTGTGCTACGGCAACTTTGGTATTCTGTAGAGCTTCAAGAGTTACATGACCCGCCACAGGAAAAGGAAGACCTACGGGGGGCACATCGGCTTCAGGTACTTCTGCTTCACCGTCGTCGAGGCTATTATTATTTTCAGCATCCTGTCGATGCCTTCTTACTTGTTCTAATCGCTTATTAGGCCCATCCATTTCTTCATCTCCAGACACTACCATATCCTCAGGATCTGAGTGCATCCTTTCCTCACCCATTTGCATAGCTTTTTCATCGCACAGGCGCTTGTGGTATATAAAATCATGAAGATGTTCAAATTGTTCCTGGCAACGAGGACACATATGTGTCTCTGGTCGTTCTCTGATTTCATTGTTAATGTCTTCTTCTGAGCAGGATCCGGAACTATCACCTAGAACAATAAGAAAGTAAGTTACAAAATGTTTATTATAGTATATTTATTTTAATTTGATAGTACAGTAAAAACATTTTAAGATTTTATTATGATTTAGCTTAATATGTTCCCTTTTATATATGTACGTTGCAACTGTATATTATTTTAATTTGTACTGCTAATTCTACAAACATTTTACATATCCATGTAATTATGACATTTAAAATACCTGCTTTTAATACAAAATCTCATAAATATCATAAGTTGACATGATTTTTACGATTTATGATACTTTAATTAATGAATTCAAAACATTATCTTGATATAATGTAAAAATGAAATGTTTAGGTTTAATCAAAAATGTCATATAATTATTAAACCTGTTTGAAATCAAAACCTTTAAGTAATTTTCGTGTGGGTCGTCTACTTTGTCTACAGAATTTTAATTTTATACAATAATTAATATACATACATACACATAGAATGTAAAACTAGAAAATAATCAATATATAACCAACGAATATTCTCACATAAACAACGTAGTTTGTAGTAATATTGTGTCGTATAAGATACATTTCGATTTTAAAATTATGTAGGTATATATACTTCGTAATTACTAAGTAAAATTATTATAATTAACTCAATGGAGCGTCTCATTATAGTCATTAAATAATTATTGTTTTTATTTATAAAATTATGCGAAAATACGAGTCAGAGTTAAAGGAAAGGAAAGGATACTTCTACTGGACAATAGATGTCGCTAACTGTTTATCTAATCCAGTAAATACGTAGTGTCTGCTTCTTATTCTATGAGCGTAATCTATTAGGTACTTAAATAAACTTTT
>FAPP01028087.1:0-11436 GCA_001485965.1 Heliconius ismenius | reverse complement strand
GAAAAAGCGTGAAGCTGTACAAAAAACACAAAGAAAAACTAACTATGTTCTTGTTGTAGGCCATAAAGTTTTAACTTATTAGCTTCATGTTGAGCTTTCTTCTTCAATCTGCACGCTCTTGATGCTAATTTGTTTTTTTCTTTTCTCGTCTTTGGCCTGGCATTGAATGGCAATTCACTCACGGGAATCATGTCGTTAATAATTTTTCCCAATTTATCTAATTCTAAGCCTATTAAATATAATTTTCTTGGATTTGGTGTAAGATCGTTACCGTCACCTTTTCTTGCTTTTCCACTAGAATGAAAATAAATAATAATTATTATTTTAATTATTTAACAAAATTTACAATTTTTTTTTATTTTATATCCCACATATAGCTGGGTAGGCAGAGGGAACCCAATGTTAAGATAATTGATCACTCAGTTTACAAAACATTGTATATTAAGTGGCAGAACTGACACCCACACTCTGTTTTGATACCAGAGCAGGGAAATGAAAATAATACATTCCCTTGAGTTAATCAATTGGTCAGGCCATGATATGGGTAGACTGGATCAATGACATTTCATGAAATGCTGCAACTTATAACGAGAATAATAATAACTTATAATTAATAACATTATGTATCAAGTTAAAAATTATGTTTATTATATATAAAAAAATACCTGTGTTTTATGCCTTTTACATTGCAATTGGGACTAAATACAGGATCTGTAACTAAGTTCAGAATGTGTGGATCTTCTAATTTCTTTTTTAGAATCAACCTCTGTCCTTTAGGGCCCTTGGCTTGTACATTGTACTGCCAAAAGTACTTCTCTTTTTTTGCATTACGTCGTGCCTCTTTTCTTTCAGGACATTCATCATTGGAATCTGTGATAAATAAACTAATGTTCAGCTTCACGCTGTATCCCTCACAAACAGGGCAGGCAGAGGGAACTTGATGTTTAGACACTCCGCTCCTCACCTTCCGCCGAATTCTGAAGGCATTACGTGTTGAGTGGCGGAACTCAACGCCACCTTTTGCCTCGACATCAGATTGAAGAAATCGAAATATAAATTTTAATAAATAAATAATGTTATATAATAATTTCCAGGATATTACAGTAATACTTCAATTTTGAATATTAAAGTTATAAGACTGTTATGGCACAGTGTCTCGTTATTAATACGACGGTTGTGGGTGCGATTACGACAAGAGGAAATCAAAAATTTTCATTTCCCCCTCCGGTAACAATAGCCCAGACATGGCGTGTCGAAATTTGGTCAATGCATGAGGGACGGACTTGCTATAGGCAGGATACATTGTAAGGTGAGTATGTCAAATATTTTTATTGGCACTGTAATAATATTTTTTACCATCTGATGACAAATCTTCATATCTGTCACTGTCCTCATCTGATTCAATATCTCTGTCGTCTTCATCCTGTGAATAATCTCCCGTCCCTGGGCTAAGTATACCTCCTGATAATGAGGATACAGAACCAGCTTCAGCTAAGGAACTTGTTGATAACAAGTGCTTTCGGGGCTCCCGTCGCTGCCATATCTTTTGAGAAAACAAACTTTCATCTTAAGCTTATCTACACATGTGGTTTTAATATCAATGAATTTGAATTGTATATCTTTTTAATAAGCTTATCTTCTTTCTACTCTAGATGTATCTTACATTGGTAAAGTGATTGGTGCTCAACTATGTATGGCATAAAATCAAAATTAAAAAACAAATTAGAACAGATTTTTTATAAGTGTGTCTCAATCACTGTAGAATGATCGTGGTAGTATATTTAATTATTATACACATTTTTATAAGTAAATATTTGTAAATAACTAATTTGTAACATGTATATTTATTGATACCTAGTAGTCTTGCTGTGAATGTGGTGCTTGTAGGATGGATTCTTACTCAGGAAAATGAATTATTTTCATTTCCTCACTCTGAAAACAAGAAGTACTGAAGGTTTGTCTTAACAATCATTTCTCTCTATCTACCCGCTCTATGCAAGATACACTGTAAAGCTAAAAAAGAAATATATTTTTTAAAACTATACCTGTTCCATAGTCAAATGTGTAGGTGCCGATGACGATAATTGAGAGTGTTGTGTTTTCACGCTAGCAGGATATGGTGGTAAAACTGAGGATGCAGGTACAGACTGGCCTAACGCAATTTCCCCACTGTATCCATCCATCCTAAGAAGCAATTCTGGTAATTGACTAATAGGTGGCACAAAACTTGAAGACGCTGAGCTATGTTGACTTGATGGTGAAAAGGCAAGTTGAGCACGGCTGTATGGACTACACGGACTGTCTGTAGACATCATATTTGTAGCTTGTAATGTGTTTGATATGCGTTTTGAACCACTCATAGCCCCACCTATCTGTATACAGTAACCACTTTCTTCTGGCAAAAGTAGATCATCAAAATTTAAATCATCCAAAGAAGTATCAGGATTTGCATTTAATTCTGCTAATGTTGGCCCTAATATAAGGTCTGCTTTGTCTACTTGAAATATGTCATCATCTTCCATTTTAAAGGGTTCCATTTTGGAAGTATCAGCTTCAAATGATAACTTGCTATAAGGCAAAGAAGGAACACTGTGAAAAGATCCAACTTGACTATCTTGTAAACATAAATCTATGTCTGTGTTAAAGTCTCCAAGTTCGGTTCGTCTGTGTGGGATTGGTACAGATGCTGACATTGCACCTAATTCGTACGATAACTCTTGTTTGATTTCTAAACTAGAATCTAAAAGAAAATCATGAGTGTAAATAGAATCCGACATTGCACGTGTTTAGTTGAAGTGACCTTGACGTAGAATCGTCTCGTTGATAGACTGGCGCACGCTTACGTCTTTATCGATTTTAATTCAAAGAGTCCCACGTGTCGAAGCTTGTAATGTTTATTTATTTCACAAGTTTACACAACGGATCACTAAATGTTTTTAAAAATGTTTCTTGTTTTGCGAGTTAAGTAAAAATACTTCATTTTTCATTACATAATGCTATTTGTATTACATGCATAAGACGACACTAAATAAATTCACTGGTAATTGAAAATTCACAATGACTTCAATATTAAATTTAGATCGAACTATATATTTCACTGTTACTGAAATGTTTAAGTTAAAAATATTCTATTTGTTTTTTTCAATATTATACAAGATCGTTAGTAGATCAAAACGCATTAACTTAACTGCTGATAATATATTTGTCCACAATAACAAAAACACTCGCGTGAGTTACAAGTGAAGAAGTAAACAAAGATTTTATGATATTATTATTCAGCATATTCAAAGGTCATTAGAAAGTAATAGCAATAGGAAACTGCGAATGAAAGAATGAAATAGATGTCATTTGCTAAAAGCAGGAAAACGAGGCGGGGGGCGAGTAAGGTGTCAGGATCTATTTTTTAGGGTTGTGTCATGTGTGATTATCATTTTTATCTATTAAAATTATATTTCATTTACTTTATTCATAAAATATTAAGCCTTCTGTATCTTCACTAATAATTTTTAATTTAAATATTCTTGTTAATCCTCGAACAGTGGTTTTCTATTTGATTTCGATGCATATGGTTTTTTTTTTAGTAACGCATAACTTTTTTCGGAGTCCTTTTTAGATAATTTCTTTTTATTGTTCTGATATAAATATTTATTTGATAAATTTCTTCCATATTTTTTAACGTAATTTTCTATATTTTGGAATTACTACAAAAAATATGATAGATATGATATTAGTGTCATACATAAAAGCATTTATTGGTTTTAAATACTAATTTATTAAATATAAACTTTTTAATACCATTTAAAGGTATTTTTAAAATATAAATGTAATATATTAGATACCGTACGGTACGACAATTCAAAGATAGACTTATGTCACAGATCAGCTATAGAATTATGTCAATATGCCAAACTAACAGCTGACTGAGCGTCAAAATCAAAAGCTCAGTGACAAAAATTGTAACAATATTTCCCTTTTAATATTATGGGTGACGATAATTCAAATTCTCGTAAAAAATGTAATATAAATAGAAACAAAGTGGTTATAATTGGAGGTGGCATAGCAGGACTAGCTGCCGCCAATTACTTTATTCAAAATGGCATGGAAGATTTTATAATAATAGAAGCTAGAAAACGAATCGGTGGTAGAATACTGTCAATACCACTGAAAAATCATAATGTTGAACTAGGAGCAAATTATATACATGGTGTTTTGAGTAATCCAATATACGAATTAGCAACAGCGAATGGACTTGTAAATATAATAAGTACACCTAAGCCTCATAAAGTTATTGCTGCAACTGAAAATGGTAAGCAAGTGCCGTTCGGAGTGTTACATGAAATACATGAAGCATACGTTTGTTTCTTACGGCGATGTGAAGAGTATTTTTTGTGTCAATACCTACCTCCTCCTGATATACATAGTGTTGGGGAACACATAAACCTAGAAGCAACTATTTATTTAGAGCGTTTACCATCGTCAGAAGAGAAGAAGCTAAGAAGATTAATATTTGACTGCTTATTGAAACGTGAAACATGTATATCTGGGTGTACTACAATGGATGAAATTGATCTTCTGGAATTAGGTAGTTATACAGAATTACAGGGAGGAAATATTGTGATACCCTCTGGCTATAGTTCTATTTTGGGGCCTATGACTAAAAATATACCTGTGAATAAAATATTATCGAATAATCCAGTGGTTAAAATTATTTGGGATTCTGAACACAACAATTCAAGGCAAATTGATGAAATTGGAGAAGAATCTGAAGATTCAGATCAGACCGTGATAGAGGATATTTCAAAAGCATCTACTTCAGAGAAAGCAGGTGACTCTAATGATTCTAATAAAATAAATTCTGAAAAACATAACAAAAAATTATCTCACTGCATAGAAATTATTTGTGAAAATGAAGAAAGTTTTTATGCTGATCATGTGATATGCACTATACCATTGGGAGTTTTAAAAGAAAAAGCAACATCATTGTTTGAGCCTTCATTACCTCAATATAAACAAGAATCTCTGGAAAGATT
Source organism: Heliconius ismenius (assembly GCA_001485965.1). NCBI lineage: Eukaryota > Metazoa > Arthropoda > Insecta > Lepidoptera > Nymphalidae > Heliconius > Heliconius ismenius. The sequence goes on along the minus strand of FAPP01028087.1, from coordinate 6,406 downwards.
GTTGTTTGGTGCTGTTGATAAAATATTTCTTGAATATGAAAGACCGTTTCTTAATCCAGACATTACTGAAATAATGTTATTGTGGGAAAATGCACAAAGTACAGAAGAGGTTGCCGTTTCATGGTACAAAAAGATCTATTCATTTGTTAAAGTAACAGAAACTTTATTATTGGGATGGGTATCTGGAAAAGAAGCAGAGTATATGGAAACACTATCTATGGAAGAGGTTGGTGCTACATGTACAAAAATTTTACGAAAATTTTTGAATGATCCATTTGTACCAGAACCTCAAACATGTGTGTGGTTAGTATTTACTTATTCTTCAGGGTGTTTTCTGCATAAAGCAGAATAGGCAGATAGAACAGTGTTAAGACAGTCTCCACTTTCTATCCAATTTATCAAATATTGTGTGTTTTGTGTAACTAAGTTTCGTCTCCTCATCAGGGCAAGGTAGTAAAAATAATTAAATATAATAAATATTTTTTCCACTGAGTGAAAGTGAACTAACAATTGTTACATTTACAGTGGGATATTATGCTGCTTTTTCACAACTGCCTTGCATATTTAATGTTACATTTCAAATAATAATTATAATTTGCAAAAATGCCTTGGATTATAATTTAAAACATGATTATCAATTATATTATCTTAAGATTAAATTAATATTGATTTTAAAAAGCATATCTATAATAAGTTTTATTAAAAGATAAGAGATATTGTAAATTTTTAAATTCATTATTGCTGTTGCATAATACATCAAACATAATTCATAAAAAAAATGATTCTCTTTACTGAATTTCATATAAGTGATATTATTTTATCAATATATATAGTAATGGAGAGTGGCTGTTGTGGGTTCGATTTCCACTTGATGAAATTAATTATTTTCACTTTCTTACTCTGGTAATATAATGAAGCTTGGTGCTGATGCCTGCCATTCAACACACAATCTCTCAAAAATTGGGCGAAAAGTGAGTGAGTACTTCTCACTAGTTTCTTTTTTTATGCATCTGATATATGTGGGACAGTGTGAATTTTCACACTTTCACAAAAACAAACATTTATTTTAAATGATTATTTTTCACATTTCAGTACTAATTGGAAAAAGCAACCATATACAAGGGGTTCATACACCGCCATTGGTGTTGGAGCTAGCCAAAACGATATTGAGAGCTTAGCACAACCATTATTTAGAAATGTTCATGATAAAAAGGTAAATGGCACCTTAAACTCTTTTCCTATCTTATAAAATGTCAGTGATTTATTTTTGTTATTTATTATTAGTAGTTGTTTACGTATCGATTAATTATTATGGAAGGGACTTTTCTTAGTTTCATCTTTGCCTTTCCCTGAATGTAGCAGAGTAGGCAAAATAGTCTGTTCTATGCTCAAACTCAAAACACTGCATGTTGACTGATAGGACTTAACACTGCACTTTTTCTCTATAGAGTAGGAACTAAATATGATAAATTAAATAAATAAATAAATAAATTCTTTATTTTGGGAAAAAACAGTACAGAAACAAATTTGTGTTCGGTAGTGTTTTTTGTGTTTAATTGCCCCAGTTTTGATTAAACGATATTATTTCAGTAAGATACCGACTGACTGATGTTTGACTGTAAAATGATAATTTTAATATTATTAAATCTGTAAATATGTACTGTATGTAAATATAGTAGTAAATACAGTATTAATTAATACAGACTTAAATTTATTTTAATCTGTAATGCCTATATAATGTCTATTAACAGACTTATTAATACTAAATAAATAAATAACAACGGCGCAAGGGCACAAGCATAATAAGCACTGTGAACGGTCGTGGATTCGATTCCCATTTGGAGGAAGTGATGCCGACGCAAAACGCAGCGTCGACCCTAGTTTTCCTCTGCTTACCGAGCTCCCTACAAATATAGCAAAAATTCGGGGAAAAATTCTTAAAAAGTAATGTATTATTATTTATTTCAGCCTGTGTTGCTCTTCGCTGGGGAGCATACGCATAGTAGCTTCTATTCAACTGCACATGGTGCCTTTCTTTCTGGTCAGGCGGCCGCCCGTCGTCTTATTGCGCCTGATGTCTCTACAGAGAATGTTCTCGATTGTCCCACTTCTAACGACCTTAATACTTGGATTCAAGGGATACAGTTAGGCTAAAAATTTGTTACTACTGTATATCAGGGATGTTACGGGATACATATAAAAAGATTACTATGTTGGTTTCATTTTTGACTATGGATGTATAATTATTTTGGATCATTCATTTGGATAATTTCGGTTGTGGATATTAGATTTTTGAGAAATATTATGAAAAAAAAAACTTGAGGCCATTCAAGTGCAATTAATTATCACTAATTTATCAATATCATTGTGTGATACCTATTATTTTTATCTGAGTTGCTTTTATCTTTAAATAATCTGTTATTGACTGTTGCTTTGACACATTATTAGTATATATTAATTAATTCTATTTAAATTTTGCCATAACATATCTTATATAGACTCTGCCCATATCCGAAATTATTCAAAACTTATTTTCATTAAGTTACGATTACTTAGCGATTTTTTATTTCGGTTATCCGATAGTTACGGTAACGGAGCTCTGTAGCATCCCTAGTCTGCAATAAACATGACACAGGCAATTCGCCTTAAAGACATGAATTTAATAAATAGTGTATCTAGTATTTATTTTTAGGCATCTACATACTTCATATTTAAAGAGGCTTTGATCGCTTAGATTACAAATATTTGTGATTAAACAATATTCAATAAGGTTAAGTAGAAGTTAATACTACTTATAATTTTTGAGACAATTTATTGTTGCTCTTCTTTAAATATGGTTTTTTATTTGAATCTTTATGTATGTGTCGGAAATCAAAACTAATAATATTTGTTTATCACTTTTCGAATTTCAATTCTTTACTTATTAGGCCAAAATTCATGTGCATATATATATATTATATATAATAGTGTTTTATACATTAGTAGTATGAAATTTTGATTGATATGCAAAAAAATTGAAATTAAAATTATACTCATGATATTGTTTTGTACAAACTGTATATAAATTAAATTAAGATGTGTTACCAGGAAATTGTCTTTCACACAAAATGCATTTCTAGGTTTTAGGCAGTATTAGTAGTTATTTTATTATCAACGTCGCTCCCATTATTTATAATAATCTGATGCATTATTTAGGACATTTGTTTTAGAATTTTTTTTTTATTTGGTAAAATTACTTTTTCGTTGACCAGTAACAATGATTATTATAACGGTGGATAATTAAATCGTAATAAAGCGATATAAAATAATTTTATAGTGTATGCAATAAAAGATTCTGACTTTAAACAAATAGGTTTCATGTTTTTCTAGTCACTACATGTTTTGTATTGCTTAAATAAATCGTCATAACATTTGTTCTTTTTTTTATATGCAATTATTATTAAATAAATCAACTTCACCATCGTTTTGTCGAGTGTACGGTGGTCTTATCGCTATAATACTAATTTCATCAAGGAACATATCACACCCTTAGCATTATAGTGACCTATTTAAAAATATAAAGTTTTGGGAAACGAAAAATAAAGATTTGTATGATTACGTTTTTGTACAAAAATTAGGCTTACAAAGTCATTTTAGATGATACAATAGTAAATTCATTTAAATTAATTGTTAATTTATGTATATTATTTCTCTCTTTCTGAAAATCATGGTTCTTTTTGGTCAGGTCACTATAATTCTAAAGATGCGATATATTCTATAGAGTTAGAAGGGACATATAGGTACTAAGTTTTCTTGTATGACAATTTTCTTTAGTCTTACAGAAAAAAGTATGCAACTAGTTATCGGTAATACCGATTACTTTTTCTTATTTCTTACTTGTTATTTGTAAATTTAAAGGTAAAAGGCCAAAAGCGAGTTCCGCCACTTAACAGGCGAAGCCTCCAGTAATCGGCGGAAAGTCTTAAACTAACTTAATGGAGTGTGTTAACATAGTTCCCTTTGGTGTCCCTGCTGTGGGAGGGATATAGCACGAAGAAAAAAAATAGTCTAATGAGAAATGAATGTGCAGGTTTTCTACTCAAAAATACATTCTTGAAAATTATTACTAGCAAGAAGTGTAAATGGAAAGTTTTTTTTTACGACATCCTCTAAAAGATAACAGCTCTACTGAACCCATCTAGAAATTATTATTAAATCAATTATAAATAATGTATTGTTAAATTACTACAACTAAATATAAACGAAAAGTTTATTGACTTATAAAAGATTCTCTCAATGGCTCATCTCTCTTTGTTTAAAATATTATTCATTGGTATCTGAAAAAGAAACATTAGTTATGGTAAAATACCAAATTAGTAATTAGGAAATGAAATTAACTTTATCTGCCACTCTGAGGAAAGAAGTGTCGCAGGCGCACAAGTGGGAATGTAAACGCGGTTGGTTGTAGGTTCAAACCACACTGGATGAAATGTTATATTCATTAAAATTTATATTTCCATTTCATCACTCTGGTGTTGAGGCAAAGCACTACATTGAGTTCCGCCACTCCACAGTGCCCGCATTGCCTTCACAATTCGGCGTAAAGTAGGAAATGGAATGACTTGACTAGGTTCCATCCGCCTACCCTGCTGTGTGCACGATAAAGCGTGACGCTGGTTTATTTTATTTATTTATTTTTTTGACAATAAAAAATTTTGGAAAATTATTTAAATGAAGGCACTATGTAATGTTTTCACTGGGCATCAAAACTCAGTCTTTTAAACAAATACAACCACAGGGTATATGAAAAAAGCAGTCATGTCACAGTGCAAAATCATCTGATTGCACATGTGATGATAGTAGGTTTCCTCTGCCTACTTTGCAATATGTAGATATAGAAAATGAGATGGAGAGAGTTAAACAAAAAAGTGTAAATTAAATACCAGTTCTTGAGTGTTCTCGTTGTAATATTAGTTCTGCTAATTCAGCTTTTGCTTTAGCTTCTCTTATATTAAATGTTAATAACTCTTTCTTCATAGCATGAATTTCACCTGCCCGCTTAAACCTGTCCCTGTATTCTTTCTGTAGGATACCAGTTTTCCGGTGTTGGAATGAGGTGGTGGAACATGTAGCTGTTGACAATGCGGAGATAGCTGTTGTCCTAATGGGAAGTGGAGTTGTGTTACGTGGAGGTGAAGGACTTGTATTATAAGGAAGTGGAGGACTTGTCGTACATGGAGTTACAGGACTTGTGTTATTAGTAGGATGACGAATAGTAATTGTGCGTGATGATGGACTTGTTATGTTGCGAGGTGGTGAAAATGTTACAATCAGAGGAGAAGGAGTTTTAGTTGGATAAAGCATTGTTGGTAGTTCAGGTTGTGATTTTGCCATAGTAGTGCGGGTGCATGGTTGTTGAGTAACATCCAGGAATAACTCAGGCTGGTCATAGTCTGTGTCCAATGAGCCATCTTCAGATTCTGAAAAATATAATTGACATATTTTTCAAACTAACAAACTACATTTTACCTACATATAGAAGTGTCCTAATGCTGTTTACTGATCTAAAATTGACCTTTTTTTTGGGGAATTTAATTTTTAGTTATTCAAAATAATAGATAGTTAAAGGTTGACAATAGATTTTGGTCTGATAGGACAAGTAAATTAATTTACAGATACAAACCAGACCAGCATCAAACCTTAATGGAATAGATACCTAGGAACACTATATCTGAGTCATTTGCTCCAGGAACCTCAATCATAAGACCGGGAGCAATATGTGTAACATCCGACTCAATGACAGCACTACTGGTTAAGGGCGCTCCACCAATGGCTTTGCCATGTTGTCGCTCTTTCATTATCGCTTCTCGTTGCCGCTGTTTCATATTGGTCCACAGTCGCCTCAGTTGCTTACTTGAGACCTAATATTGAATAATAAGCTAGTTTATCCATCTGAGTACACAACAAGGTAAAATAAAATTACTAATATAAACCCGACTGGACTATTTACCTGGCCTGTTACATGATGACTTGCATTGTACTCCTTAGTTATTTTATTCCATGCCACATTTTTTTCGCGTAAAGTTGAGCTGTCAGTGTTTTTGCTTTCAATTATAGTAGAATGAGATTTTAAAATTTCTAAGAACACTTTCTTCTCTATTTTCGTAAAAACATGTTTCTTGGATGCCATTTTAGATATGGACAGAATAGTAGGAATAGAATCAAATAATATCAATATAGCCCAGTACAGCGAATCAGTGAGCACTGAACGTGTACAGCGTATTATTGTTATAAATAATATAAACAATATGTTCCTTACGACGTCTATAAACAAAAAGTGTTTTTTTTTAATTTGTTTGACAGTGGTCAAACGCTGTATGCGTTTTGTTTCTTCTTTGACATCATATTCCTATCCTATCCTATCCTA
>FAPP01028004.1:0-14107 GCA_001485965.1 Heliconius ismenius | reverse complement strand
TCATGAATATATTTTATAAATATTCTTATAGTTGAAGCAGGCGTAGCCGCGTCCGGGTCCGCTAGTATAAAATATTCTTACATTATTTAGGTGACAGAACTATTTGATATACTCGTATGTCAAAATTGAATAATATTTGAGTATGATGATCTAGTTTGACTGCCAAGCACGTGTGCCAAATGTTGTAAGTGTATATTATAGAAGTATATATTCGCATAATAGTCCATAATTTTCTAGACAACTGAAAGATATATCGGAATGATCTTTTTTGATTTCAAAGTATTTGGTATGTACATAGTCTAAGTTTTATCAAAATCTCTACTTTATACGTATTTGAAGTAGGTTTAAATTATCTAAATTACTTTTACTATGATTAAAACATAACTCACTTGTGCATTATACTGAAAATTAATCACCTCCATGTAGATTGTCCAAAGAGTGTAACACTTACCTGTAAAATGAAAAAAAAATACATAATTAAAATCTATTTTACGAACACATGAATATAAAATAAAAGTATACAAAAGCCCGTTGCTAAAGGTTTATTATGAAAGCTTTCTCATTTTACAGCTTTTTCCCACTGAAAGACTTGGTTATTAAAAGGAAAAGGAAAATAAAATTTTTATATCTAATTCATTTGAAGCAGTTTAAGTTCGTCCAATGTATATAATTATAATTTTGTCTTGTAAACGAGCTACAAGGCGTTTGGAATCTAATTTCTATTGTTCTTATTCGAGGAATAAAAGAGAGTTATGACACTGTTTTACTACAATGTAACGTTGAGTCTTTGTTATGTTTAATTGGTACGATATTTTGACTACAATACTGTTTTTCTCTTACTACAATTTTAGAAGTCCCTATAGCATGTAATATTTTACGTAATTTCAATATGGTGACAATAAAAGTTCGAATATTGGTAAAAGTTTGGTGGGATGTGAGCATAAAGTGAGTTCAAAGGGTATGTAAGGCACTAACATAACTAGTAGGGGCCCGCAACTTCTTTTCCGTGAACTATGAAATGTGAAATCAGATTTCGTTCCCGGAGGTGTTTCAGTAAAGTCTCTTTTAGTGTTCCACCACGACGGCCTTATCTTTAGAATTAATATCTCAAATCTTATAAGGTTTACTCGAATATCAAGAATATCTTTGAAATTTATAACGACACAGTATATTTCCAGTATTTCCTTTGAAAATGTATATCTTCTTATTATGTAGATACTTTTTATCCCATTATATAATAGCTATCAAAAGATATGACATAACGAAGTCGTTTTTAATTTTTTATTCCGCACTTGTCCGCAAACTTCTCTTAATTAATCCAAGCGGCTAATTAAGGTGACTTTTATGAAAGTTTCTTAGAGAGATTTTCAATAAGAAATTAGGAGATTTCGAGTTTGAAACGAAATTAGTCATGTTTGTATATCTTAAATTAGTCTTGTTTCTTTCTTCCTTCAGCTTCGTTATTATGTAAAATATTGGACTGTTTATATTAATCTTAATGAAATATCGTATGTTAGTAAACGTTATATAGTTTACAATCTAAATAGACTTGAATATCCTACGACAAGTTATAATATTAAATATTAGCAACTCAAACGCGGCTTCGCGTTCGCTTATTTGTTATATTATATCAAAATTGTACAAAATCTTTACCGAAATTGTAGCCTATTTGTTATTGTTATATTCATGTTATCTATATTATTGTTAAGCTTTAAGCTAAAGACAAACAAACTCACTTTGTAAGATTGCTAGGTGTCGATAGAATTATAGGTACATAAAATATATATAAAGAAAAAATGTGTATATTATAAATAACTCTGATTTCCAATTTCTTCATTGTCGATACCCATAAAATTCACTGTCAAACCAGAGAACACACATTATAAATACAACTTACTACCTATTTCCCATAATGAGGTTAGAATACGTAACTACTCTCATTCAGCCAGTTAAATTCCTACTTTATCAAATTAAATTTAATTTAACTTATTTAAATTTTACATAATTTAATTAAATAATTCAAAATTTATATACAAAATGAAGTTACTCTTTCATTAATAAGTATAACACAGCACAATTGTAAACATGAAGTCGACTTAACGGCTACGAAGCAAAAGTAATCGTCCCTTCATGTTCCACCTCGGGCGTGTTAAAACATGTTTCAAAATTCAATTAGAAATTCGGTATTGTTTGTCAAACACGACTTTGACTTTAGCTATTTACTTCTACTTGCATTTGCTTGACTGTAAAAAAGGAGTTTTGGTAACTTTTGTTGCTAGGCGAATTATTTTTATATCAAATTGTGTATTTTTTTCAGACTTACTCTTTTTCTACATACATTAGGGTGGATGTAGTGTCAATACACTAGGTCCCGTGTTCATGAACTGGCCTCAACTTTTAGATCGATCCTAAGATGTCCTTTTCATTCATAAATTATAATCTACGCGGGCTAGGGGCCTAGGTCCTCACCTTTCTACCCGAAATCGAGTTACTGCGTGGACTGTGGGGTGCCAGACCATGGTTCTCTGTCTTGCCAGGAGAAATTAAAATTTAATAAAAAAATGGTATAAGAAATTGTAGAATTTACAAAAGTACCTTTTGAAGTCGTTGAAATAATAGTATAACATCAATATAAAAATAATTTCGTTTAAAGTGAAATGGATAACGCTTATAATTTAGCCATCAGCCTTGTTTCTTGACAGGGTAATTAATTAAAATTGATTAACAAACAAAAACACTCGATTGGAAGACCTCATTAAGAGTAACTTGAGAGGGAACGAACAATATGTTGAAAATGTACGTAGCCTTTTTTAAAAGTAGGTTAAAAATTTAGGATTATAGTCAATAACTAGTTCTTGTCACGAATAATGTGCAAATATATTTGGTAGGTACGTGTACTGATAGTTGTGTTCAAATATTAAGGGGGGAAATTTATTATCTATACTAATATTATAAAGCTCCGGAGAAATACTAGTTCGACTATTCGGAAGCCATGTGTTTCTGTTTATCACAGTGTAAAAATACCCCTCAAATTTTTAAAGAATTATTTATTTCAATTTCACTTTCAAGAAAAAATATCAAAGGAATTAATCCAGATATAAACTATTATATACGTAACACGTCACTAAAATTAGTTTGGGTTTTTCTACGTGACCTTTAACCAAGCTTGCAAAATTTCACTTTTAGCAATATTAAATTGAACTATATGCCACGTAGGCGTATAACCAGCCTTCACTGTAAATTGAATCTACTATATACACCGATATCTATATTTGTATAAAACTGAGTAAATTACTTTCTTTGTAACATTTTTTTTTATCTCTTCAGGATTTCATTAAGCATCAAGGACTTAGCGTAAAAGCCCTATAACAGTTCCTTCGGCACTTAACAGGCAATATCCGTTCGATCAGCTGTTCGGAAACATCTGGCGTCACGTCATATTTTTTTTTATATATATTTTTTTAATCGGCTAACGAATTTTTTGGTACAGCTTTAAATGTTTTGTTTTTATGCGAAATGGCTTTACGGCTCCTATAAATTGTAACTGGCTGTTAAAATAATGGATGCGACAGATGTACGTTTGTTATAGATTTTAGATACAAATTTTAAAAAATATGGCACGTATTAAAATTATATTGTTTTGAATGGAGAAACCTTTTTTTTTATAAATAATATTTAAACGTTCTTTTTCTTTTTTTTATAATTATATCGTGTATACAACAAGAATGTCACATGCAATTGGGTCATATATAAACTGAGTAATCAACTTAATATTGTTAAATTAAAAAGGTTTATTAGGAACTGTTAATATTTATGAGCAATGCTGAAATTCACTTGCGAATACATTATTTTATTGCACGAAGCCCCAATTGCTGCATAATGGCGCATATTTCTGTGTTCGTGATGGAAGTTCCTTGTAATTTGACCTCTGTAGTTGAGCGGTGGGATGGGTGCCAGGTTACATTTCTACGTTAGACAAGTTTTTTGTGTATATTAATAGTTTTTTTTTATTTTTATTTACATCTCAGAATTTTACAAGCATTCGGTCCGTTAATCGTCCCTTTTTCATATAATTTATTACACTACACTTTTTTTTCCTTTTTTATAAAAAAAAATTATTCTCATATATATTTTTTTTATTATTTGACGCCTTTTTATAATTGGTAACATTTTTGTATCAATATACCATATTATCAAGATTATCAAATCTATTTCTATGGGAATTATAGACTGTAATTATTATATTTAGACCACCGACATCCTCCACAGTAGGAGATCGGTTGTTAAAAGTTCAATTTAAGTTTACAATTTTCTGGACACCAACTACCGCTGTGTGATTTACAATATACGTTAAGATATTAATTTATGGACAACCAAGAAATATTGTTCAATATTCTCCTTTGCTCTATCTGTATAGATTTCAATACACGAACGATACAATTTCATTTAAATGGTAATTAAGACTTCGAGACCAGGACTGGGAGCTTTATTATGGCTCTATCTAATACCCTTGATATGAGAATAATATAGGCCATTCATTATATAAGATTGACGCCGTCATACAGCGTTTACAATGTATTTAGCTCGGGATAGTTGTAAGTTTAAATATGATATGTTAGTTATTTAAACTTATCTATTATATATACCTATCCATGCTACGAAAATTCAGCGGAAAGTGGAGAAAGGAATGTATTAACACTAGGTTCTCCTTGCCTATCCCAGCGTGAAGTTGCAAAAAAAATCTATACTATAATCCTATAGAGCTGAATAGTTTGTTTGGTTTAAGGCACTAGTCTCAGCAATTACTATTTCATATTGAAAAGTGATCTAATGTTATAAAATTCTATTTTTGACCGACTTAAAAAATATATGGTTATGTGAAATTGACATAATATATTTTCATCTAATAAATAATAAATCATAACAATTCTCCTAAATTTCTAGATTAGAATCTAAGCGTGTCCACCACAACATGTATTAGGTCATCTGCACACCCATCTACGTCTGACTAGACTGATGGTTGCTTAACTAGGCCAGAGTATACGATATCTAAGACTGATATTAATTATTTCTTGTTATATAACAATCCGGATATTCAAACGTGAAACATGTCGAAATTGGACAAGTTCAATGCATCTATCAAAAATAGCAAAATCGATTTTACATTCGCAAACAATATAATCAAACGAGTCATGATCGCATGAAAATCGAATAATCGATCAAATCAAACCGATTGTTCGATAAATAATACACCGCTTTATTGTAATGCTTGAGCAATTCTTATTGTAGTGAGTTCACACCTCTACGAGTTGGTTATTAATATAATTAATATTCTCTTAGTGTCAGAGAGATCTTGTGTTAAGACACACATTATCCGTTTTCCGTCCTGAGATATTGCGTGTTGAGTGGCAGAACTTAATGTCACACTTTGCTTCAACAGAGGTGGTAAATAAAAAGTCTCTGGATGTGAGCATCGATTCCACTAATCCACGATGACCTTTAGTACTTCGTGGAACTAAATAATAATATAATAAAAGCATAATTTATTTAAAATGTAGTAGAAATTCTATGTCAAAAAAGAATTTATTTTCTATAGAAAATTCGATATCAAAGAATAAAATAACTTATTATAATTGTAATAAAACTTTTTCTATTAAACAATCGGTCCTTGACAGTTATCATACTTTCAACAGTTAGTTAGTTATAGTCTCCATTACAGAAGTAAAGTAGGTTAAGTGAAATTTTTGTTTCTTTTTCATTTCCAGTCAAAGGGTTAATTTAGCTGGGTAATTATAGGCTTATATATTTTTTTAGTTCAATCACATAAACAAATACGTTTAATATAACTCCTATATTTTACCGTGCCATCCATTCTCATTCTACTTAAAGTGAAAGACATGTCATGTTTTCAGTTGTAGTTATCAGGGACTGGCTATCTAAATACGATGGTTTTGGAATTAATATGATAATAAAACAAAGCGCGGCGTTGAGTTCCGCCGCTCAACACGCAATATCCTGAAAATTGAGAAACTAAACGTCTTCGAAGGTCCCATAAAAGTAGGTAAGGTAGGTAGGTAGGTAGGTAATAAAAGTTACTTTTACCCTTTTGTAACAATCGAATCAACCTTTGGCTCGTATTATTACTCGTATAACAAAAGTCTTTCACATTCTCTTCAAAAATCATAAATAACGTTCGTTAAATAAACAAATAGAGATTTCGCTATATATTTTTTCTAACCGTTTCCGTTTCCTATTAAAAGGTGACAAAAACTAGCACATGTGAACGCACCTTTACAATATTGACGGGTACAAATGTTTCTACACATCTGCAAAACGCGGTGCCAACTTTACGATAATTTGCAGGATTAATATAGGAATGCTCTTTTATGTATTTATGTATACAAACCACTTTAGATTAGGAAACAGAATATGTAGTGAACAGTGATGGTGGTGCATCGGTTGTAAATTATTATAATTTTAAGATTACTTAAATTTCTGTGTTCTAGCAAAAAAACTCAGCGTTAAGTTTCGCCACTCACACCCAATGTTTCAGAGATTCAGAGGAAAGAGGAGAGAAAGACACGTCTTAACACTAGTTTCTCCTTGTAATTTTTTCCCTACTCTGTCAAATTCGGGAAGAAGTGTGAAATTCTAAAGAAAAATAGATAAAATAAAGTAAATAAGTAATTGCATTCTACAACGAACAGAAAGTTTAAATTCTCCAGCTTTAGCAAATACTAAATAATATACAAGAATACACTGGGTGTCTCTTTCTAGAACACTCCTTAACATCCAAAAACAAATCGCCAAAGTTTGCAATGCAGAGGAACTAATGAACCGCCAGTCTAACTTTACATTTGTTAGTCGTTCAAAATTACCTAGCTTTAAATTGTACGGCACCTCAACATGCAATATTTGTCTTTTCTAATTGTAGTTCTTCTAGAAGTTTGACTTTGATTTTCACTAACAATAATATACAACCAATTATTATTACCAAAAGCCGAATAAGGCTCGACTTGAACTCGAACCTGTGACCTACGCCTTATAAACTAGACGATAGGTCAGGCGCCCAATAAATTAGAAAGCCCTATAAAGTAAAGTTATAACATTGGTGTGTTCGTGGGTTAATTAAAACTCGAAAAGTACCTAACTAATTATGTTAAGTCAATTTGTACTTGGCATAATTTATATTGTTTTAACAATCGAATGGAAATGTTGACATTAAATGTGAATAAAAGTGTTGTTTTAACATTTACAACCCGGTTCAAGAAAAAGGTTATAAATAACTAACTTTTATGTGCGGCTACGCCCCTGTGGTGAAATAGAAATAACTTACACTTAGACTACTACAGTGGATTATATTGCAATAGTTAACGTAGCCCTCTTGAATACATCACTATTCAACACAAAAATATTTTAAAAATTTAAACTAAGTAAGAAGAAAATGAGTTCCTAAGATTAGAGCGTCCAAGTGTCCTAGTTTCCCTTAGGATACCAAGCTATGTGCGGTATATAGCATAAAGCTATAAAAAAAACCTTACCTGACGGATTAAAAGTGTGAATCAAAGTGATCAGGCACTCAAAATAATAAGATTTAACGCTACTAGTAAAATCTATAATTTTCTTTATAAATGACTATTTCTTTTCGTTATTAATATTTTATGAGTTATAAAATATTGATGGGAGAACTATTAATTGCGTAAAAGTTCGCGTCGCCCGGTTCGAAGATCGTCCATACATATTATGACAAAAACTTTGTTGAGTCATAAATGGTTGGCGCGAAAGCGAAAGTATTTTTCATAGTTTTATAGAAAGAAATAATAATTTTATATGACTAATTAAGTTATATGAAAAAAAAATATAATATCCATACTTTAGTAATTTTTCACCTGTAAACTCCCTGAATTCAGTTGTTTTTTCCACGTCAGGCCATATCTATATGATTTTAATAAAGAGGACTTATTGACGCCCTTTTTACGATTATGGTTTTTTTATTAGCTTCAGGCTTCCGCATACAGCGTAAGTAGAAAGAACTACTCAAACTCAAGTCGCAGCACTCAAAGTCGCGCTTTCTCTTATTATAGCGGCTATTATATAAATTAAGTAATTCCTTATCCCTCCTAACCGTGGGCGTGGGAATACGTGGGAAAATAAAATTTTATAAATAATACGTATTCTTAGACAAATTCCTTTATGAATGGTTAAAACAATATTTTTTATTCAATTTAATCCAAATTCGACTTGGAAAGTTCTACATTTCGGGTAAAATATGTATAATAAATTCGTAACTCTTAAGATTATATTCTTAAGGTCTATACTAAAATAATCTTTGAAAACGACTCAAGTTTCGTATTGAAATTTATATTTGAAAGCTCGAAGGTTCCGTAATATGAGGAAACTTAGACATAATTAATTCATAGGACCAACTGTTCCCTTTATATAATTCGTTTAGAAATCTACTTAGTTAAGTAATATCCGTTTATATATTTATATAAGATGGCCTTATTGGCGCCTCCCGGTGGTTTCGTTGGACGAAAAATGATATTTCCGTATAAATAAAATAGTTTTTTTTTTCACAATTTGGGAATTTCAATTTCATATAAATATAATATTAATATAATGATTCTGGCATTTATTGTTTGCATTGTAAAAATCAATTAAGCAAACACGCACCGGTAATATTTTGCTATCTGAAACACTAGACCCAGTTTGATAAAGTTACTGATAATTATATAGATAGTACTTACATCTAGGTTAAATATAAATTACTTTGAAAGAAAAAGAATAAAATTACTTTGTTGTTCTCCTTTATACTTAAGTAAAGAATTTGCGTTTATTTGTCATCTACGTTAATAAAATTATTAACAATTTCATATTTTTTATGCCAGAGACACTCTATTCGCCGCTTTTGCGACAATTATAATAATAATAATAAAAACTTTTAAAAAAACTAAAAAAATTAGAGACACTGTGTATTCATTGGCGGATTTTAACACCGTGCTTTGTCTTATGAGAGCGGGAAATAAAAGCAATTTAAATATAATATCATCCTCATCTTCTCATATTTACATAGAACATAATAAATCCAACATAGTTTTTATAATAGGAAGCAAAACTAAAATCCTAATAACTCGTATAGATATAAAAAATCAATAACCGATAGAGGAAGCATCCACGTGAAATTAATTCTTATGTGTGATGTGTGCAGACCGTAAATATTTTCAGATAGTCTGAAATTTATATCAGTTGATTTAGTTTTATATCTCGCGGTGTATGGCTTTACGTTATTCTATAGATTTTACTTAGTAAATAAAAAACCGGCCAAGTGCGAGTTGGACAAGCGCGCTTGTCGATTGTAGCTCATAAAAGTGTAAATTAGTTAAGAATATTTTGATTTACTTTTAAACTGTCCATTTTATATAGTAACACTGTGAAATAAAAATTGTTATTTATATTGATCCTAAGTGTTATTTTTAACAGGCGTGCAAACAAACAACCGCGTTTAAAAGTTTTTACCGCATTTAAAACCACATTTTTTTAGTTTACACAATAATATGTTCACAAAAAAATATGTTCGTCATATTTAAAAGTAAATTAAGTATAAAACGTGAAAATAATAAATTGGGGGTCAAGGCTGCAATAAAAGACAATGGGTAGCAATCTACGGCTAACCCAAAATCGGATTGTCGCAAGACATTCATTCAGGGAACTTTTAGGACGAAAGCCAATAAAACGTTAAGGGATTAAGAATTTCCTTCGAGTTTACTTTGCTTATACAGTATTCTTGGTAGTCCCTACGCGGAAGATGAGATTCAACGAAAATATTTGATATTAGAATGAATCTTACATGTGTGTATTGAAGCTGTCGTGGCCTAGCGGTACAGCGTCTGAATGTAAACGTGACGGTTGTGGGTTCAATTTTCATAAATATTTTTTCCTTACTCTGGTAACAAGATGAAAGGCGGCGTTAAGTTTTGCTACTCAACACGCGATGTCTCGAAAATTGGAACGTTAAGTAGGAACGTTTGACTGTTTTTGTAAAAGTGAAAAAAAGATTTTAATAACAAAGCCAAAATATAGTATTTAGTAAAACCTAAAACGTATCTATCAATAATATTAGATCCAAACAGCAGTTGTTTTATACTAATTGATCGATCACCCACATACTCTACACTACCCCTACATACTAATAATATTAGCCAAGCTCGAAGTGCTGGAGCTTAAAAGGAAAGGCAATTTTCACTAACTAATTACACTGACGCTACTATCAACATAACACGAAGTACTACTAAAATTGAACACAAAAAACAAAACATAAACAAATTCGTAGCCGTATTTCATTTGTCCAGTAGTTTATAGCACTATTTTATACGGAGCATAAATTCGGGGTGGCCTTTAAAGAACAGTGGCTTTTCAGATCGTAAAAAGTAAATCGAGTGATACATTAACTGATTAAATTGGATATCCAGCGGGTAAATCGAGTTGATTGCGTTGAGTTTTGAAGTTTATTGTTGTTACACGAATATTTGCCACTTTTTTATACGATTCGGCGGAAAAAAGGAGGATTATGTTATAAACAGTTATAGTATTAGGTACATATCGTTTATAATTTGGGGCATCCTTTAGTGTCGTATTCCTATTTTCACTTATAGAAATCTAAACACTTAATTTTCTATTGTGTACATTTTTTTTGCGTATACTTCATACGTGACATTGGCGAAGTAATTAGTGCTCAACTGACACATTTGGAAAGCGATAAATAAAAACCAGAACAGAATTGATATAGGTTGCGTTTATAAAAAAATTATATATAATAAAATATTTTTAAAAAATCCTCCACCCATAACAAATTTGACTGTTAAGTCATAATTCGGTTCTATATAACATATTCGATTATTTGTCAGATTAGTTAACAAAAACCGTGTATCAATACATGAGAACATTATAACATAAAGGGAAAAACTAATATCTTAGAAAAGTAATATTTTCTCATTTTTTCATATAATAAATATTGTAAGCATTTAATTTCTACAAATATAGCAGAAAAGGCCCAAAGATCACACACAAATCGTATTAACTTTTTGCATTCAATAATAACAACGGCTTATTCGAATAAAAATCAATTTTTATGAAAAGCTCTCGCCGATTGTCGAAGCTCCTCAGGGATTACAGTTGATTTTACTTTTTCTAGTTCTCTTTACGAATCATATTTTATTGAAGGAATATACAAATATAAATGGTTTTGGACTATAATGGTTTCATATTATTCGGCTTTGGGCATGAAAGTTTAGTCGTCGCCCGCAATTAGGTATGGTCGGGTAGACTTTAAAATAAAAAAAGGAAAATCCATTTTTTTTCTAGCGTACGAATTTCGGTTATTTCTCTCAATTGCTCTCCTACTTTGCCTAAGATATTTTATATAAATAAGTAGACAAATATTATTTATATGTGCATATTTTTAAAAAAATAATGAATAATATATTTCTTTCTTTCATAATTAATTTTCTTAATGAGTTATTTTTATTTCACATGTTTATTTATTTACTAAGACGCAAGCTCTAAGCTAAGTGGTTCATCACAATTAATGACACATTTACATTTTTGTACGTACTCCCGCATTTTACGACGTAATAACTTGTCAGTTCGTTCTTCACTTTCCGCCCATTATGCGATGTGTAGGTTTATATAAAAGACTAGTGATGAAACATTTATATTTCAAATCTCAAATGTTCCCTTGACTTAAATTTGAACGAACAACCATTGTATGAAGCTATTTATGTTCGTATTGCGATTGTTGCTTAGGGTAAAAGGAGGAGAAAAGGCAAAGGTCGACGTTGAGTTCCATCACTCAACACGCAATATCTCTAAAATCATGAAAAAGTAGGATACGAAATGTATGTATTAATAATAGGTCCATTCTGCCTATCTTGATTTATTAAGAAAAATTTGAAAGTGTTATATTGTTTTCAATTTGCAAAGACATTCCAATATATAACTGCAAAAACTATCATAAAAGTCAGCTACCTATAGACTTTGAAACATTTATGTTAAAATTAAAAGCTCTCATAGATAAATAAAGATAACAGACACGTTGTAAAATCCATTCTACCTCCATATAACAAAGAAATTCGCCTTTCAATATATATTAGTTGCGAACGTTCCATCAATCATTTCGTATCATCCATCAACAGCTGAACGATCAACAAGTAAAAACAAAACCAACGCAACGTTGAGTTTTCATAAAATTTCCTACTGGAAAGAGTATGGTTATCAGTTATCGCGGTTAACCAGTTAAATATACCTAAATATATAGTTAAAAATATTATTTTTACCAAATTAGTGTATTTATATTCAAAACAGACAAAATATAACCTTTAATCGATGTTTCTAAATTTGAACCTATATACATTTCATGAGCCTGTGACTAACTAAACCATGGTATTTACTTGGTTAATTGATAAAAAATAAAAAATTAAAGCACCTACTTAAGAATTTTAAAACGCATTTTTTTAACAAAATAAACAAAAGCTCACAGATAACAGAAGTATATAAGAGTATAATTGCCAAATCATTTAAGTGACACGCGTTGCAAAAAGCAGTACCATACGCACATCCAGTTTGAACCGTTCGGCAGATGTGAGGGCAGCTGGTGGCCCCCCAGTTATATAAAATCATTATACTTATATAAGGCACGCTTTCACTGTTATTATTACTGTTATATTGTAACAGTTGCTACGTGGTGTGCAGTTCGAATCCTGATGACGTATCATATCAACAATAGGCCGCTTTTTTATTATTTTATGGGGCTTTTTGATGGTATTGTTTGATACTTTTTTGTTTGTAAGCTAGTTTTATGTTTCCATTTTTTAAAAGGGGTAGTGAAATGGTTTCATCTATTCCACGATACATGTATATAATTTAGAAACATTTTATTTTCTAAGCCCAAACACGTGAAGATAGAAATGCCAATTATACACTAAAGGTGCTATTTAATTGACAAATTTAATCCTTGGAGAGTGAAAAGGGGTAGCAAAAGTTTTGTACGTAACTTTTTATTGCTCTGATAGATTAATTTAAAAGTTTCGCAAAACTAACAGTCAACAAGAGCGAAACCGCAACAGAAAAGCCAGTTGTTTATAAATGTCTGCATTTGCCTGCACAGCACAGTTGCGATAAACTTTATAATATAATATCAAACGTGATCTAAAGTTAACAACACGATTCCTTGTTCAATTCAGACATTTTACTTGTAGAAACTTTAGAAAGAGACAAATGTAGCTTCTGTTCATATATTTACGTATATCTATCCTTGTTCAACAACAAAGCAACCCTCCATCACGTTGATACAGTGTGTGTACGTGCACATAAATTTTATTAATGTTGCCACTTCATCTCGTGTGTATCGCTTTTACACAGAAATTAGCTTCGCTAAGCCCTGGGGACTATTATATTTGAAAAATGGCCACAATTACAAGTAATTCTCAGTATATTGTATAGTTTTTGTATGTTGCTAGCTTTGCACAGATAATATATATGACGTGATACAACAATTTGATATATATGTGGTATATTATTTAGAAAGTGTATTTTTCTCATGTCTCTATATATTAAATTTGGGATAAGTTGATTTACAGATTAGGGATTTAAATTTTTATCTAGCTGATATTGCAAATATAACAGCAATTATAAATCTATTTTGTCTTAAAAATGCCATGACAACTAAACTACAGCTTTATAAACAAAAATATGTAGTGGTAATTAGTTAAAATTATCAAAATAATTGTAATAAGTAACATTTTGAAACCACCGTACGTATAAATTTTATATGTATATAGATTGTAGTATAGTAAACGAGGCGAAACAAAAGTTTCAATGTTAGTTGTGCAAATATGCTTATTCGATTTTTCGCCCCCACCCTGCTTCCCTTATATATGTACAAACAGTCTGTCACACCCAACGATAGTGTTTCAATCGATATCCCCAAATGGACGGACAAACCAACGTTATATATTGTAAAATAGATTGAACACGTGTCACACAGAAGTATCTACTTAATACCGTTGGACTAAAGGAACGGGTTCTAATTTATAAAAAACTAGTGGACCCG
>FAPP01027924.1:0-11345 GCA_001485965.1 Heliconius ismenius | reverse complement strand
TTGCTTGAATCGGGGAGGAAGTGAAAGCGGGGAAAAAAGGGGGCGGGGGGGGGGGGGGTAGTCGAGAGGGTCATGAGAGGTGTCGGGAGGTGTGCGGAGTGAGGGGGAGGGGCACGAGAGCTCGCCGCACTTTTTGTCATGCGCGTGCTTCACGGAATTCATGGTCATTGTGAGGGCCCACGCCGCTCCACGCTGCCTCATGCCACGCTGCGACCGTATTCAAATCGCTGCCCCGAAAAACCTCGGCGCGGATGTTCAACGGTCACACGCCGCGACACGCACAGCCTCGAGTGCTAGGCGGATCCGTAGTATTCGAAATTGGTTTCTTGTATCATTCTAGTGTACAATTTATGGTAATTATTATTTATTATCAACTAATGTAATGTACCTTGCACTAACGTAATTTCGGATAGGTATGTGCATTTAAAAAGGTCCAGTGTTGCTGAATTAAACGAAACATTTAAAGATTTACCAGCAAAAAGTGCTCCCACGACGGAGCCCGGCGCGGCGCGGCGGGACGAGTCCTCCCAAATCTCACAGACCAAATATAGAATACACAACTTACCGCTCAAAAACATCATAACACTGAAGTACTCGATCGTTAAATACTTTGTCGCATCCAAAAACATATTTAAACATTTCGAATTTAAATGTCATCACCGGAATTCTCACTAGCGAGTGTTCGTCGTGATTTAATTCTGTATCTCATTTCGATTTTTTTGTAAATTTATTACAAGTTATAAGCATAACGCGAACAACGTACTTCAACTAATCAGGTATAGCTTAAATTCACAAAGATTCAATTCATTTAAAAAAATAGTCAACAAGAATTTCTCCATTTTATATTTGGTAAAACTGCTTTGAACAGAGTTAATTCTATAAAAAAAGCTTAAATTTTATTAGCTTATTACGCAATTAATACAAATTCAAAACAAGGCGAGTGGAAAAAGCAGGAAAGTAGTTTTAGTTCCGCACGGCTGGGCGATGTCACGGCAGCGTGCAGCGAGCCGGCGACCACCGCGCGCGCCCGCTGACTCAGCACTCGCCACTTCGGGACCCGCATGTCAATGATCTTGATACCCTCCTCATATACACTGTAATGACAATATATAAATAACATTCCAAAATTTAAAGCCTAAATACGCATAAAATTATTTGGTCAAAATATATTTAATATTTTTTATTTAAATTAAAAGACAACAACAAGTTCATATTAAAAGGAAACTGTGATTTTGTTATTTAATACTATTTTGTTAAACGTCAGTTATTAGCTATAGTCGTAGTCATGTCCATATAAAGTTATTAGTAATATTAACGTCACAAATTTTCTCCAACAACCGGTAGCGTAAACAGTTTTTGTGCAGAATTCTGCAGAACCTATAACGGTAGGCCATACGTGTATGCAAAGTGCCAAGAAATGAAAGGCACTAGAACGGGAGCGCTAGAAAGCGGACGCATTTGCATGCGTCGCCGCTACCTGCGCACGCGCATCTGCCAGTTTTTTTTAGCTCACCTTCGCTGGGCGCCGAACAATCAGCACGGCTTGCATATTTCTTCCACATCCATTAGTTTTTGTTGCCTCGTACACGTGAATACGTATTTTTTTGAAGATTTATAGCGTATCAGCGTGGAGGCGTCGGGTCGCGATATTAATGTGCGCATTGTGCTCGCGATGGTTCTAGTCGCCTTTGTGCCGTCCCTAGGCCTCGGGCCGGGGTGTATTATTATCAAGGCGCTGGCCTCCTGCAATTAACGCTGATATGTAATTTCTCTTATTAACCTTTCAAAGGGAGTCCATCGAGTAAACAACATGACTTCTTGCTATTTATTTTTTATTTTGTATTTCCATACACATGTACCAAGCAACCATTTGGTTGTTTCCGTTTAGTCCTATTTTAAAGGTTCCGTGTCAGCGTTATCTTGATGATACAGTCTACACATACTCGTATACAACAATCTATTATGGTAATCAGCGGCGAAATAAAGCTATAATGAGCGTCTCGAGCGGCAGTCGCTGTTTGCTAACAAAAAATACATAGAGCATATTTTAATTAGTTAAATATAACATCTTAAATAAAATAACACACCGGTCGGTATGCAGCCTTCGCTAATTAGTTCACTTTTAGTGCAAAATAATAAAGTAGCCACAGGTTGCCCAATTACAAGCATTGTTATTTAAAATTTCAGTGAACAAATAATTTAAATGATAAGAATATTTCTTACGCCTCAAATTCATATTAAACATATGAGTTTTCGGCGTAAGAAATATCTTTCTATTTTAGAAATTCGTATTTTTTTTCTTAGAATTTATTATAAATGCGGGCCCAGAAGCTGCAGCCTTCTATAAGTGCCTAACGTGTGGTCACCACGTCTGTGCGATAGTCACCGATGTCTAGCACAGAATAGGGTACTTTATCGCATAAGAGAGATAATATAACCATTTGCATACGTTAAACGCACAATTTTTTGCCGATGTTTTTTGTTATCGTTTCGGAATCCGAAAATCAATCATGAGACCCTTTAGAAGTGCTCGCCGATACATTGTCCCGTCGCCATTGTCGATGCTTCCTTAACAGATTGGTCAGTAATTTATTCACAGGTAAAATTTTGTGGCATTTTTGCAAAATTTTTTCTCATTCTTAACGTTTGAATTTATTTGAAGCTGGGAGGAAATAAATAATATTTTTTTTTCATAATCTCATAAATTCTTTCGAAGACATATGTCTAATATCGCAATCCAAAACAGAAAAAATTCACTCTGCATGTTAGTTATACAAACAGACAATAAGTGAAGCAAGTAGGAGCGCGGGCAGGATGGTCGCACGCGGGCAACCAATACAATGCAGGTGATGAGAACTTTATCACATTACTTACCGTTTATGTAAAAACATAACCAGACTGAGAGACCCCGTATTTATAAAACGTACGCTAATATAATTACGCTTCCTGAGAAAAGTTAATTGACAGCGATTCTAGAGTTTTACATTATTTGCATAATGAATAGTTCAGTGCGTACGCAAATGGGCAGAACACTTGGAGAAAATAACAGCACGCGCTTTCGCAGAGCTTCGTTGTTGTATACAAGTATACATCTACTAATATTTTGTTATTGTTTTGGCATTATTGTATTATTGTATTTTCTAAATGTATTATTTGCAATAACTCTGGCAATGGAATGGAAAAAAATGGTATAGTGCCAACATTAGCGTGAGCGATTTACATTGGTCTCTTGTTGCAAATAATAATTGTAGATCATATTCTACCGGAAACAAAAACTAAATCTTAATGATATAATTTTCTTGCGGTCGTTCTTTTGCATCACGAAACGTACGACGAGTTGATATTAAATTATATAATTGGAAGATTCATGAGTCTATCTCAAAATCGATATAATATAAATAGAGGTGAAAATATTAAATAATAAAATATTTTCTATAAGTACCTTAATAGTAACGTTTAAAATTGTTGAAAAAACTAAAGTAAAAAACTAAAAGTAAATACTTTTTATATCTAAAATGGGTGTCACTAAATTATTTTTGCTTATTTATAAAATTTGCGCTCTCACTGTACTAAGCCATTATATATTTGAAACGTTTTTAAGTGAAGTAAAATATTTTATTCGACTGTTACAAAAGCCTTTTTCGTTTGGAGCCTTTTTTGTAGAACCTCGAGATAAATGTAAATCGATATTTTAAAAGTGATCTTCAAATCCAGAAGAGCTTATAATAAATTTTTAAGAATTCAATTTAAGGTATTTACGCAAATTTATAAAATGTAACAATTTTATATATGTTTTATTTTTCATAAACTACATATAGTATTTTTTGTTTTTCAATTGATGTAATAAAAAATATAATGCCACAGTAGTTATTGCCACAATAAATTTGTTATGGCATTTTATGATGTTCAATTCTTTCTTTTTGTTGTACTTTTCAAAAAAAACGGTCAAATGCGAGGCGGACTCGCCCACTATGAGTACCAATTTAGGAATTGTAGATTTTTCCTATATTTTCAAATTTCGGAACTTTACATCCACGTAAAAGAAGGACAACAAAGTGATCCTAATAGGGGTCCCGTTTTATTCCTTTAAGGAACCCTAAAAACATATTATAATGAATTGTAATACAAGGGAAATAAAAAATAAAAAAAATACCGCAGTTATAGATATTTTCTTGAAAGTAATAAACGTTATCAATTGATTCTATAATTAAAGAGCTTGACCTTTTTATCCATATAAGATAATTGTGTCGGACATGTGAGTCCCGTTAGTCGGTCCCCTAT
Organism: Heliconius ismenius; assembly: GCA_001485965.1. Classification (NCBI taxonomy): domain Eukaryota; kingdom Metazoa; phylum Arthropoda; class Insecta; order Lepidoptera; family Nymphalidae; genus Heliconius; species Heliconius ismenius. Next base: position 7,064 of record FAPP01027924.1, on the reverse strand, counting down.
TGACATTTCAGTTTTTGTGTGAGGGTGAATAGTGCTGTAACACTTGGGGAGGGTTTCAGTAGCACGGCGCCCGGACTTGCGCACGCGCACCTCACCGCCGCATGGACTTGCGTGAGTGTTTGATTTGTTATCTTATTTTACCTATACCTTGCTATTAGGCTTAATATAAAAATAATATAAAAAGAACTGCTTTGGTTTTTTTTACTTGGTGTTATTTAATTAATTAATTATTTAAATTTGATTTCTTTAATAATGTAAATTTTATGCAAAAAATTAAAACTGAAGTTGCGTTATAGTTATTTTCATGAGAAATATATCTTCATCTATGTTTAAGACATTATAAATAGTTTTTATTTATTTTGGCCCTATATTTATAGTTAGTCCATTAGAACAGACAGACATTCTTTAAATGTTACTCGAATCTATGAAAATCTACGAACTATCGTGTGTAGTCAGGCAATGCTCCACTGCGCTACGATGGCGTCTATCCAATAGCACACGTGTCGATTCCTCACAATCGTCTAAGCGTTGGTTCACTCCTGGCACCCTCAACAAGTGAAATTTTGTTATGATCTTCGTAGTAACGAAAACTTGCTCTTTTTTGTATTATTGTTTTTTAGGATACGCTAACAAAACGACCGTCACCCGAATATTTAACGGATATAATGCTTACTTAACGGAGCCATTAGATTATATTTTTAAAAGTATATTTCAACAAAGGATGTTTTAAAAGTAATTACCAGTTTTGTATAGAAGAAAGCGATCCTGACAAAAAAATTATCGAATTGAGACATGAAACGAATGACGCGTGACTTTCTAATTTATTGCTCTACCGCTCTTAACTTTTTAAAACAACAAAAGTAAAACAGTGAAAAAGATAAAATTGCACAACCCCGGCCGGAACCAACGGTCCTCGCTGTCCGCGCACAATGGAAGAAAGCACATTTGAATATCTATTTTCTTCTCAGTTTTTTATTACATAGCAGTCGTTTGATTGTTTTATGAATAACTGTTGTACGAGTACGTACTAGATCGTAAACTGTATTGTATCTATATTGGGAAAAATGCGTTTTAAGCTTTTGAATACAGCGATCATGGGTGTATCTACAGATATTTCTTTGGTTGCCTGGACTTACATATTCGTGTAAAGGTTTTTTGTGTGAAGGTGTAAGTAAAATTTCTGGGGTGGGCACAAGACTATTCTGGGCTAGGCACGATCCACCCGATCCCCTATTCCTACGGCCTTGGAAACGACACTTTCAAGTTTGAAAATTTAACAATTTAACATGCATTAGGTTTTAGCGCGCCACACTAGTCCACGCATGTATGTACATACTTATATATAAATATATATGTATATGCGTGGACAAGAGCGGGGTAAAGGGTACTTAAGTGACAACGAGCGGGATCGCTAAGGGTCGCAAATACTTCGCGAGGCCATTTACTTCCCTAACGGAGTCCGAGAGTCCGAGAGTGGAGAGGGAGTAGTTCATCAGGGTAACATATGCACGCTCGGGGTGACCTTTGCGAGTCCCGTTGGGCACCTGCGACGAACGTTGGGGTCCCGCTACACGCTCGCATTCATTAAATAACAGCGGCGCATGCAACGCGACGTCGCGGTCGATGCGATGCGGCCTTTAACGGAACGATTACATACTAGTAACTGCCTCTTATCTAGTTGTGGTCGTGTTTACACTGAACTAAATTAGTATTGTTAAACAATCTATTTTAATTTGCTAATATTATTATAAATTACTCTAAATTAATAATTATACATCGAGGTCAGTCGTGGTGCACGAGCACAAGAGTGTAACGCGAATGATTGTTGGTTCGATTCCTACTCGAGGACATTAAATATTCAATAATTTAATTTCTTCCCTCTGGTAGCGAGGCAAAACGCTCATTGAATTCCGCCACTCAACACATGCAATGATTCCAGAGTTCGGCGGACAGAGTGTCTTAACATTAGGTTCCCTTTGTATACCCCTTCCCTTTGTTGTGTGCGGGATACACGATGAAGCTGAGCACGCAAACCCGCAAACGTAAGGCCATAGATACGCGGTGGTATTATTTAAACCGTTTATTATAATAAGCTGTCGTCAATGCGTCGATAATAATATTGCATAACGTAATTCACTTATTGAATATGTATTATTCGATCAAGTCGGCCAATTCCGTCCAGTTTCACAATATCGGCGCGCCGTAATGAGCTATGTGGAATAATTCGGAACATTACAATGTGATGCAAGCGTGCATCTCATAAGGTAATATTACAGGGCGCGGGCGGCGCGGTCGTTAGCGAGATTGGGTGCCGCCGGTAATGCTCTATTAGAATACGTGCGCCACTTGCATCCTCAAATCCCACGCCTGCTCTCTACGTGCCCACTCCGTTGCTACCTACTACCTACCTCACTTGTTATATTTAAATAATACCTATATTTTTATTCGACTGTTTCCTTAGGTTTGCTTTAGGTAACTTTTCGAATCTGAAAGAACCAATCAAAATGTTTATGTGCATCAATTAGCGAATCAAAACATTATCCAAAGATATTATTTATTTTTTATTTTTATACCTAACTAACAACCCTCGTAACCTACACTCACTCGTACTACTCAATTGCATAATTATATTAATAAATTCACCGTAAATAACTTGGAATAACGGAATAAACTTCAATGTATGTTGGGTGAGTGACATTTGTTGATATTTGCCTGCGCGTGCGCATCACCTGCCCGCCTCGCGCCGCCTCGCACCTGCGGGCCGCGGGGTCAAGGTCGCCCAAACGCTGGGATTCAACCGGTACTCGCGATCTCTACACACGCGGCCTCTGACTCTACCGAGAGAATCTAGTGATAAGGCACTCCGTTGACACTATTGCAATGAACAATTAATTCAACATTTGAGCTTCAAAATTCAACAAATTCAACACTTTAAAGCTTTTCACTCATTTGAGCTTATCACGTACCTGCCGGTACTGGTTATATTTATAAAAAAAATTGGTTGCTAATCTGAAATTGTAACTGATATAGTAGTTCAGGTAAATATCAAATGATATTATAAAAGGTTCATCAAATAAATTAACGGTACTGACTGAATAGATTTACTTTTTTCTCATACAAAACTGAGAGAGTACTATAAATTCGTATGAACGCTGGATTACAAACGCATGTTAGAGACGAGTGGGAGACGTGCGTGCTCCGAACAATTTGCAACTTCCCCGCTCGTTAACGACCCTCGTTGTGCACTCGCGCTCGCACTCGCTCCCTCGCCGTGTAAATGGAGTGAAAACTGCTGTTTAAAACAATGCACTAAATTGCAAATTGCACTGACGACTTTTGAAGTAATGCGGTCTACTTTTACAACTAATTTGTGAATAAAGTAAGTTTCGACAAATTGTAGCAATCGTATTGAAATGTATTATGTTATTATTAATATTTCGTATATTAATTATTTTATTTAGTTGTTTGGGAAATTCAATATGGTTTCAGTTGGTCGTCTGCTATGTAAATTACTGTCAAATCAATTTTCATCTTGTATCTTTAACACCACGCGGTGTGGAGTGAATCTGACATTAAGTCGCTCTACTTTTTATGAATTTTAGTGATATTCTTCTTTAAATAAAACATTATCCTGAATCGAAATCGAACCTACAGTCTAGGCGGGTGCATTCAAAAACTTCCGGTGTTTATTTTTGGTATAAAATATTAAAATGAAAATTATAAAATAATTTACGTCTCAACTGTCATATAATACTAGAGTTGGTGTATTGTTTATAACGTAAGAACACTATATATTTTTAATGAACAAAAGATAAATAAAAGTAGCCGAACGTAACATTAACATATAAAATTACATTTATTATGATAGTTTTAGTTGTTGTCAAATTTCTCGGTCTCGTCACCGGCGCGCTCGACAGTGTGCGGCGCACGGTAATTAAACTTACGTATGTATGTATTCTATACGTATAAAATGAATATTTTAATTTGTAATACAATTAAGTTTCCTAATTTATAAGCATATAATTAAAAATTTAAATAAACTTAAATCATTAGACGCCTCTTATAAATCACATTCCGAAAACATTTTTTGCTCTTGAATAATAATTGAGCTAAATAAAAAGTAAACTGAGCTTCACATTTGTTGTGTTTTTTCTTAAATTCGCACGCGATGTTACAATTTCTGATTATGGATATGGTAAATATATTTAATTTAAACTATATTTGCATTTAATACTTGAATAAAAACTACTAAAGTCTAGACAGACACATATAATAATAACCTAAGTGTTGAAAATTAGCACATTTTTTATCGTAAAGTTGAAAATATCATTGAATGTAGTTATGTTATAAATTAGAAATTACAGTACTTCCAGTTAAAGAATAATTTGCCATTAGTATAAATGCATAGTGCAGAGTGTAGTCTGTGCAAACACTTGCCACGGTAGGGTACCGTGCTCATACATACATACATACAAGTATGTAAACGATCGCTTAGACGCTCCAGTTATTTCCATATCCAGAACTCGGGTGTTTTGAATACGTCGACTGTGAAAATGAAAGCAATTCTCTCGTGCATGCGATCATATGCATGCTAGTTTTTTTCAGCTTTACGCTGTATCCCGCAAGTAGCAGGGTAGGCAGAAAGAACTTAGTGTTAAGATACTCCGTTCCCCACCCACCGAATTTCGAGGCATTGTGTGTTCAGTGGCGAAACCCAACGCCGCGCTGTCGCCTTGGTACCAGAGTGAAGAAATGAAAATATAAATAAATAATAATTAATTCCTCTGTGTGGGAATCAAACCCACAACCATCGCGTTACAGCCACACGCTTGTGATCCTGCGTGAGGACGACCTCAGCTAATTTAAGCTAATATATTACAATATACCCATTATGTATACTACTGTTATTCAAAGTACACGTGAAGATCTTTCTCCTTGCTGCTGGTACCCTCGTTACGTAAGTATTATTTACCAGCTGTCCGCTAACTGCAGCAGATCGTCCTCTCACATCACCACCCAGCACAGCGAGACGCTCTTGATATTTCGTTATTACTTTATAGTAGTGCTTAATAAAATTTACGACGCAAATTTGAATAGATAATTGTTGCCGGGTCTCGTATGATTCACTGCCGTCATTTACATACATTTAATTATAAATATTGTACGTGTCTAATATTCTACTTGTTCTAGCATGATGCCTCAATTATAAAGTAAGGCATACGACGCGAAACAGATGTACCAAGATAATGCTTTTTATAATATTCATATATAAAGTCGATTCGTATCGCATAATCGTATTGTCGGCGGTTGATAAATGAACTCCTCTGTTGATGAGGCCAGTCGTGGCGTAGTGGCGCGACTGGTTGTGAGTTCGATCCCCGCTCGAGGAATTAAATATTTATTGCGATTCATATTTTTAGTTCTTCGTTCTGGTACTAAGGCAAAAGCAGGGCCTTGAGTTCTAATACTGACCACACAATGCTCTCCAGAATTGAGTAGAAAATGGGGAACGGTATATCTTAACATTAGGTTCCCTTTGCCTACCCTGATGTATGCGGGATACAGCGTGAAAGTGATTATTAACTCCACCGTTGATATACAGTAATAGCTCTTGCGATGAATAACAAGGCCTTGTAAATTGCTAGCAACCTTGCGATAAAAAGTAAACGGATCGCACTAAAAAAATTTAAAAGCTGTTCATAGTAAGTAAGTGCCTGATGTATCTGCCTCCCTCTGGAGAGGACCGAGGAGGGACGGCGAAGCGTTTTAAGATCTTCCGAATTGGTTTTCAATTCCCGTTCATTCCGCACATTACTTTAACCTTCTATGGTTTTTTCTTTGCTTGAAAATTACATTACGCTTCACCCATCGACTAACAAATGGAGTATTTATGTAATATTCGTATATCTGCAATAGGCGATAAGTCTTATAAGTAAAAGTAGGTGTAAATATTGTTCAAAAAGCATCCCAACCCTTAAACAAAATTAAGTCAGAATTTTGAGTTTCTTGTTAGATTAAATATTATAATTTTTTACTCGTTATATTAGTTTTAGTGAATTTTATATTTTTAATTTAATTGTTTTAATTTATCTATTTATCTCTATCGGCTACCGTGAGCTTGTCTAATTCACAATTTATTATTTTAATTAATGGTCATCTGTCACTTGTAAATCCTCGTTTTTTTTTTTTTGGAACGTTCGCCTAAATTGGAATAGAAGTATTCATCAATTACAGTAACAGCTGGGTTTGTTACTCCTATAGGGTCTTGTCATTTACATTCGTTTATCCAGAAACGTTTAGTTCGACGATAGCTGTTAAATTTATATTTTTTTATGTGTCAGTGCTAAGAAATAAAAATATACCCCGAGTGGGAATAGAATTCACAACCGTTACGTTTACAGTTTTACACTTTAGTGCTACTGCGCAACGAGCAACAGCCCAGAAAAAAAAATTTTTAATATATAGATTTTTGTCAAATTTTTTACTCGTGTGAAGGCTTCAATCTCAAGCATATCTAATTATAATTAGTAGACGTGAGACGTATGTATGTAAGTATGTGAGTGTAGAACACCAACTGATAATTACAATGAGTAATTGCCCAAATATTATAATGAGCTCGCCGTTTTCAATTAACTCTAGCGTTGTAATGAGAGCGCTGCGTTTGAATATACTTATTGCTCTTGTTTATGTTGTATCTCGTAGTCCCGCTTATCACGCTTACCGTAACTTCTATCACGCTTAAGTATATTTTGGTAAAGCGGACAAATTAATATTTGGGAATTTTTTTTTTAGCTTCACGCTGACTCCCGCATTTACCGGGGTAGGCCGAGGGAGCCTACTTTCTCAACTTTCTCCATTTTCTGCCGAATTCTGGAGGTATTGCATGTTGAGTGGCGGAACTGCGCCACCAGTGGTCTCAAATTGGGAAAAAAATTCTTATTAGAAATTAACTTCTATTAAAAAAAATCTAATTGGTGGATGGTTCTTCATTTTAATTTGATAATATAATTATTGTGCATAATTATATTGAAACTAGCGGATGCGCGTAGCTTCGCTTGCGTATT
>FAPP01027897.1:0-11588 GCA_001485965.1 Heliconius ismenius | reverse complement strand
AACATAAATCATCCCCCAAAATTGGATGTAGAATCCAGAACTGTCATGTTTACACCCAGAACCAGTGCCGCTGCACCACAATGTACTCTATTTATTTATGCATTTCAAACATCATATTTCCTAAAATTAAAAAAATAAGTCATTTTACAAATAAACCAGTCACACTGAATGAACACTGTTTGCTTATTTCATCTGACATTGTGATAGCAAATAATCTTCAACCGCTTCAAACAAATGTAAATAGAAATAACAGTCTGACATAGACTCTTTTGGCCTTTGTACTATTTTATGAAACGCTAGAAATGTTATAAAACTCACTAAAATGTCAAAGAATATTATATTTTAGAATTGGAGCACTTTTAAATTTAATATGTATTGCATTTTATTATTACCCTTTTTTCATTTTGGACGTCATTATAAACCACCTTTATACTTAAATATATAATATTATTAGCTGAAAACTCAAATTATAAAGATTTGCATAAAATCATAATCAATGCTTCAAAGAGAAACGCTAATAAAAAGGCAGATGCGAGATCGATCCTTTCTCTTTATATCTATCTAGTTTTTTCTAAAAAAAAAGAGGTTTGCAACAATCAATTCCCTTTGTGCGCGACATCAATGGGAGCGGTTGCTGTGTACCTCTATCCTTTGATCTCGCCGCCCTCTGAAGATGCGACATTGCGCTAATACCGCCGCCGCGCGCCACAAACGGCCTAACCGACATATCACATATATACCGGCATATATAATATGATATATATTTAAAAATAATATACCTTATTGTTATACTATAAAGTGTATTGTATTGTAAGTTGTGACACCTTATGTAGTGGTTGAATACGTTAATTAAAGATTAATTAGATTTTTTTTTATTATAGATGAGTCGTGTTGTACGAAATCGTTATTTGTTCCAAATATTCATATCTTGCAATTTTTTTTCGATGAATCCTATTTATTATAATAATATTACATTAGAGGTCAGATGTCAGTCGTGGTACAGCAGCACTAGCGTGTGACTATAAACGCGACAGGTTCGATTCCCACTCGAAGACATGAACTATTTAATATTTTCATTTCTTCGCTCTAGTATCGAGTACTCTTAGATTACTGTAGTAATTAACCATTAATTGTCAATTTTTAACATTGTATGCTTTATGTATGCTTTGTAGAATTAGAAATAGTTTTTAAGAAGTTTGTTTTTTTTATTATTATTGCTTTCACCACTTTGCTTTTTGACTGAGCTAAAAAATTCTAGTAATAGCTTATTTTCAAACAATAACACTTAAATTTCAAACAATATGCGAGAAAAATAATTAAAGCCCGCAGACAAACAGTTAGGACGTTTCAATAATGAGACAAAAGGAGTCGGATTGCAAAGGGGACGATCACAGAGTAGGACTCATGGCTTTGTCGTCTAAGTGGGACTTACTGTCCTGCCGGCATTTTTTTTTTCACAATGCAAGAATTATCGTGTCTGGCTCCCAAGTTCGTGTGTGCGAAGTTTTATATTATGTTAAAAATATTAGAGGACAATTTTAAAAAATGCCTCCCTCCGTTTTGAGGTAATTATTTTTAATCGATTTTTTTCTTTAAAAAAATCTGGAATTGCCATTATTAATTACATTGTAAATTATTGTCATCTTTTTAAGTGTTTCTAGATATTTTTGATTTACTTACTTTAAATTTATCTATATTAGTAACAATATAGGACATTTATAGTATAGCATGACAACCACGATATAAGGAACTAACTGTGCAAATGACATGAATTCAAAATGAATCGTCTTATTGAATAGTTATTTAAAGCTAATAAATAAGAAGAGCGATATAATTGTACAGATATGATTGTGTAAATGTTTGTTTTTTATTTTCATTTTTTGCTAATAAAAATTCTGGAGTGGGCACAGACTACCCGACTTCCCCTATTCATATGCCCATGGTCATGGCAATGGCATTGCAGTATGTGCGTGAGTTCTGGAACTGGACACAACAAGTAATTAATTATCAGATGATTAAATTAACAGCGAAGTCAAAATCGTATAGAAATGTTATTCTGGATCCAAAGACCACTCTCGCATTATGCACCAGCGACAAACAAACTCGTTAGCCAAATAGTTTACGTAATGTAGTAGCCGAAAGCTTTTAGTTACACTGGCGCAAAAGAATTACGCAGGTGAAAAAAAATGTGTTTTCAAGTTTATGTTGGTTATTCAAATAAATAAATCATATTCAGGCTGTATCCCGCATACACCAGGGTAGGCAGAGAAAACCTAGTGTTAAGACACTCTGTTTTCTTCCTCACTTTCCGCGGAATTTTTCAAGGCGTGTTAGCTGAGCTCAACGCTGAGATTTTGCCTTGGTGCCATTCTCTCTAGTGAACTCACAACCATCACGTTACAGTCACACTCTTGTGCCACAACGGCCTCAGTTGGTTATTCGCTATGAATTTTTCCCAATCGTCTAATATAAAAGTTGGTAAGACTCCGATATGCGGGCGGAGGGATCGCGTTCTTCATCAAGTTTTGAACTCTTTCATCGCTGCCGAGGTAAACACGAAAAGTTTCTCTAATGTCTCAGAAAAGAATTTTGTTAATGCATCTACGTAATCGGTAAATGCGGGCTTTTTACGACATGTTCTACTTATTTAAAGAGTAAATATAAAAAAAAAAATACTTAATCAATTTTCTTTCATCTTCACGCTGTATCCCGTATGTAGCAGGGTAGGCAGGCAAGGCAAGGCCTAGTGTTGAGGCGCGCCGCCTCTCAGTTTCGGCCGAATTCTGAAAGCATGGCGTGTTGAGTGGCAGGTCTCGACGCAATTAAAAAAATAGAACCTTTTGAATTTATATATAGAATTAGAAATTTGTAAAAAAAACAAAAGATTCACTCATTGTCTTAGCCCAAAACTCAATATTCTATATTAAACATTTAAAAAATTTGATTAACTCTCTCAATAAGAAAAGACCTAAACTCTACGTTCCCAAGTTGGATATAGCTAAGGAATTAACTTAAATTAAACACCAATAATCACAACATGTCTTGCTGTAGTATAACGCAAGACCAATCCTCACAAACAAGCCACTTGCCTCCAATCCACGTTTAACAATCACATATCTACAATTGCCCACATTTCTCCTCCACTCCAAGTGTAAGTGTATCCTGCAGCTACAACATAGAGATACACCCGCCTACGCCTCAAGTGACACTAGACATCGATCTCAAAGGCTAGTGTTTGCCCCCTTTGTCTTACTGGGCAATTAGTGCGGTCTGTTCATTTAATACTATCCGGTCGATTAGTAGCGGCAGGTGCCCATTAATTGTGAAGCCAATTTGCCAGCCCTAGCCCCAGCTTGGGCGCCGTTTCTGTTTCGTTACAGTGCGGTTAAGGAGTCGTGGCCGCTGTGATGTTAGGTTTTCTGTAGTTATGCGCAACGTTCATTCGGTGGGAAAATTATTCAAACGAAAGGAGAATCTAAAATCAAATCTGCGCAACGCAGCTAAGTTAAGTTCAATGTGGCCACGACTTGTTGAGCGTACTGTACCGTGATGACTGATGAGTCGATTATATATACGATGTGTGCAATATGTCTGTGATTTATATTAATTAACATGTCGGTACAATATTGTCGCGTATCTATAATATAATAAATATTTATACTTTATTGAGGCCAGGGGCACAACGTATGACTTTATACGTGATAGGTTGTGGGTTCTATTCTCACTCGAGGAAATGAAATATTTAGTATTTTTGTGTCTTGGCATTGGTGTTGAGGCAAAGCGGTGTGTGTGAGGCAAAGGCAAAGAGATCTGCCATTTAACACACAATGCCTTCAAAATTCGGCTGAAACTGAGAAGCAGAGTGCCTTAAAACTAGGCTCTCTCCCTGCCTACCCTGCAAAATGCAGGAAATAGCGTGAAGCTGAACGAAAAAAAATCGCCAGATAAGTTATTAAATGCTTCACCACAAATGGCAGTAGGTATTACGAAAAAATATTTTTAAAATGGCAGAGTCAATTCATAAAATTTTTGTTCTCAAACCACATTGCGCACGTCAGCGGTAATGGATGGATATTCCTAATCTGCAAATTGACTCACCTATAATATTGAGTACGTTTGAATAATTACCATATAATATGAAGTAGTAGTTGATTACCAACTTGACAGAATCAGACGGAATTTATAATAAACATGTTTTGTATGTAGCTGTGCGATTGTAATCGCGATAGGTTTTGGGTTCGATTCCCGCGATCTGGTAACGAGGCGAAGCGTGGCGTTGAGTTTCGCCCTTCCTGAGTGTCTTTAGAATTCGGCCAAAAGTAGGGAACGGACGGTGTGTGTTAATACTAGGTTTCCTCTGCTTAGCCTGCTGAGTGCGGGATACAGCGTGAAGCTGATTTGATTTTAAGTTTTATACTATAATGGTACGCTAGTGACAATACTAAGTGAGAAGATCTATAATTAGGATCCCCGTGTGGGGAAGAAGGAATGGGCTGAATAATAACAATTGCCAATCAAAAGAATGCAATTATCTCGTTTACACGACACCAATAAACACGGCTGTTGGTGTTCATTTCATAGTTTAATTTTTAGAAGCATCTTTATTGGATGTAACAAATAAAATATATATTTTTATTGTAGTAGGTACTTTGCTTTTGTTTATTTATTTTTTTATTTATTGTTTTAGATATTCGCGTAAACTTGTTTTAAATTTGTGGTGTGGGATAGGTGAAGTTTGGTGTTTTTTTTTATTAAATCTGACGCTATTTTTAAATTTTGTTTACAATTTCAAATTATATAAATATTTTTTTAACAAAAAAATGTTTTTGTGACTGCTATATGAATATGAATTATCAAGTATTATATTAAATCTACTGAGGCCGTTGTGGCGCAGGGGCACAAAGCGTGTAACGGCAACGTTGTGGGTGTGATTTTCATTTGGAGGAATGAATTATTATTTGTTAATATTGTCATTTCTTTACTCTGGAATCAAGGCAAAAGCGCGGCGTTGAGTTCCGCCACTCAACACCCATTACCTCGAAAATGCGGAACATGCGGGAGTGTTGTAACACTATATTCCTTCTGCCCCTATGCTCCAGCTGGATATTGCGTCAGCTGAAACAAAAAGTATATTAAATTCACATTTCACATAGTATTGAAAAGAGTCCTTTTGTAGGTTTCCACAATTTTGGTTATTTTATGTCTTCAAAGCTTATCTTAAGTTAACCATACTGCAAAAACCTTTGATCGTAGTAGATCTTGAAAATTATATCACTTATTTATGATATTATCATATTTCGTATACATTTTCAAACGGCGAAACCTCAATCGTCCGCACTTCGTAGGTAGTGAGATATATAATTATGTTTTAAAGCAATTTACCAACTTTCTAGACAAACGAAATTTCATTATATCAAATGTCTCTTTAAATCTCAATACCTACTTACGACTTTTGTTATATAATAATAATAATAAAAACAAAAATAGTTGACTAAAGCAAGTTATGAATTTAGAATCTTTTGATGATTTGATTCAATTTAATAGGTGGAAATCAAGATGTCAATTGTGTTTTACTTTTGACTCTAATTTAATTTTTTTATTAGCTATATTGTTAATTATGAACTTTGACTTGTAGAAGACAATACTGTCTTAATCTTTGATCTTGACTGTTTATTTAATAAATAACTATGATATTTTTTTGTCTATTTTCATTATAATTTATGACGTATTTTTAAAACGTCTTTATATATTGTAAATTAGATAAGCAATGAAATTGTAAATGTATCACCAAAGTGCATAGTAATCTTATTTTTAGGGGTCCGTACTTGAAAAGGATGAGACGGAATCCATATAGGATCACTGAGATGTCCATATGTCAAGAACATTTATCTCTAGATCGCATAGATATATGAATCTGAAATTCAAAGGCAACGCAATCAAAAGATATGAGCGTTTTTGCTGCATTTTTTAATGAAATTCGTTACATTCGTCGAATAACTTAAGTTTGTCAACTTTCATAAATTATAATATTAGTGCAGAACCCTCGGTATGCGAGTCCGACTCGCATTTTTCCGGTTTTATTTTGTAAATACTTACAAATATAACAACTATTGTATGTCCAAACAAGTAAATAAAATGTAATAAATCGATATAATTTTTCAAATACAAATGCGTATTGCGTAATTCCAAGTATAGAGTAGTTTTCGTTTGAACTCTGTCACCGGTATCCTAAATTTAATGAGCGCGTCCAATACAACATCAGATGCTAGTGTTAGATGCGCCACGAGTGACGAGCCGGTCTGTGTTGGTGCGCGATAACGAGCCTCTCAGCCTCTCAGCCTCGCGACGTCGTGATGGCGGTGATTTATCCGATATAGGTGCTTGTAAAGTAACTTTATATTATAGATGCGAATTACAATGTGAAATTAGTTGTTTCTTTTTAGAGGGAGGAGAGTATTAAGAGTTTAACACTCTGCCGCTGAATATTCCACGAAACTCTGGGGACATTGCGTGTTAAATCGGATACCAGAGGAAGAAATGAAAATATTAAATATTTCATTTCCTCGAGTCGGAATGGAATCCACAACTTGTGCCCTTGCGCGACGGCTGGCCTCATTAGCTAGTAAAATTAGTTATAATTATAATTGTAGGAGTATAAGCGCATTCTTTTCCTTAAGCAATGTAATGAGTTAGGATTCTTCAATTATTCAGACAAAATAGGTGACGAACCTATGGCGCTAAGTCATGTTTTACTTACTATACGTTGATAGTTATTATTATATTTTTTTCTACAGAGAAATATTCTTGTTATTAAATAATGAATTCTTCAATTATTAAAATTAGGGTCCGTTAAAATATGGGTTTTTTAATAGAGCTATTAATTTAATAGAGTATTATTAAAAATAAGAAACCTATACTATTGATAAATGTATTGTGTAAACGTTTACCGTTAAACTTAACTAAGTTTACAGTTATATTTTGTCAACATGGAAAATTTGTTGAAATTTTCGGAGTAACTTTAAAATAGGAAGATCCAATTTGATGAAAAAGCACGCGTGCGTCCCGAAAGCCCCGACACTCGAGTGTATCGTTAGAGTGCCGGAGCTATGTGTGAGGAGGTGTCGGAGAGCGCGATAACGAGCCTCTCAGCCTCGCGACATTGGTTACTGCCACAAATCCATCACGGTGCTATAATAGTGATGAGGATTATGTTATTTTCGTATCTTTTTATTTAATATTTTTAATTTTATATGTTAATAAATGTATGTTTATTTATTTTTTTAAGCTTAGGTTATTTGACGTTGCTTTTATAGAGATTAATTAATAAATTATAATTTTATTTTAATTACGGCGTTGAGTTCCGCCACTCAACACGCAGTGCCTCTAAAGTTCAGCCGAAAATAGGGAGTGTCTTAACACTAGGCTTCTTAACTCTGCCTACCCAACTGAATGAATAAGAATACAGCGTGAATAAGTTTTTTTTTTTTATTTAAGTTTTATAACAATTTAATATAACGTATAAAATATGATTCATCTGTCTACTAGCACATCAAAGGGGCTAATCGGATACGACTTATGACTTCTTTCAAACGAAACTTTATTAAGCCCCACTAAATCACTATCGCACAAAAACTTACAAAGCGAAGCCCGGAAGGCGCGACGTCGACCAAATACGGGAGTCATTGATTAATTGGTATATCATTCTGGGGGTGGGGGGCTACGTTGGGGGGTACAGGATGTGATGTGGTTGTTAAAAAAAACCATTTTTTTTAGTAGCTATACTAGTAATCAAAAAAAAAAGTATAATTTGCATTTTAGTTTTAGTTAAATTAATAATTACTCTTATAATTAATTTTTAAATAACACGCTTGTTAATCGTTTTTTTTATTATGTAAATATTATCACGCTTATCTTTACGCTCGCTAAAGGATGAACATGTCACAGTCGTGAAAATGTTGTTTTTAAAAATATAAATTAAAAAAACATAACATTTCCATCAGTGTGACACACCTTTAGTAGCTCGCGGGGCGTCGCGGGAGGGTAGTGGGAGTGTCGGCTCGGTCAAAGGGCCCTTTGATGTTTGCCGGCGGCTTAATGCACCGCCCGCGGGCCCCCGCTCCTCTCATCATTAGCAATTTCCACGTAATTTGTTATCTTTACCGCTATTTATTTGTACAATTTCACGCTAGGATCGGCGTTTCGCACCTCGGTCGGTCGGTTATGGACTTGTTGGTTGTTTTTTTTTTTTGGGTTCCTCTCACAGGTTACATCACTACAATAAGGTAAGTAAGTGAACGCGCCGCTCCAGCGTGTGAACGTTGCTAAATTTGTTTTTTCGTCTTCCGTAAACAGTTTTGTCGGATTTTTCTCCTCTAATTTTTTGCTTCGAAATGAAATTTTAAAAGGAACTTTCTTCAGAGATTGTTTTTGTTTACCTTTCGACCTACTTTGTGTAGGTATATATTTTTTGGAACGAGTCGTTTTGTGAACGATTCAATATTTATGAATAAATATTGTTAAATAGAAATTTGTAGCGTTAGTTTTCAGTTACGTTAGTTGTAGTGGCCTATTGGTTTAAATTATATTTTCATGCTGTATTCCAAACATTGCAGAGAAGGAATAGGCAACCTGGGCACCTAGTGATAAAACTCCTCGTTCCCTTTAGCACACTTTCCGCCAAATTCTAGAAGCATTACATATTAAGTGGCGCCGCGCTGAGGAAATTAAAATATTTCCTATTCAAAATCATGAAAATGCAATACCAGCGAGCTACACAATATATTATCCATTTTCTATTTATTTACTTATTAATTAAATACAATTAATTATAGTAAAACAACAAATTATTGTTTTCTGTACAAGCTCTCAATGAATTCAATGCTACAATTGAAATTCACGATATAAGAAAGTTTAATTAAAAGTGCCATATTAAAAAAAAGTGCAATTCTAAAAATCATCCGTAAATCAACTAATATATTAAGTTCCCTCTGCCTAACCTGCTGGGTGCGGGATACAGCGTGAAGCTGATATTTTTTTTATCAATGAATTTCACAAACACTGTCAACAGTATTGGATACCTTGAGCATGTCATACATAGTGCCATGTCATGTTTCTTCACATTAAGTGCGAATGTAGCGAAATCAATCACGGCCGCGGAAGGCGTGAGAGCGGCGGCAGATCAAAGGCGCGCCGCCAGTGTATAGGGTTGACTGTGTTTCGCGGCTCAATGATTATATTTAAAACTTCTAATTAATATAATATAATATTTAAAAAAGTAGTTTCACGCTGTATCCCGCACACGGCAGGGTAGGCAGAGTGTTAAGATCTCTACTTCGTTCCCTATTTTCTGCTGCCGCTTTTGCAGAACGAAGAAATGAAAATATAAATTTCATTAATATTTCATTTCCTCGAATGGGAATCGAATCCACACACTTGTGCCGCGATTGATCTCAAGAATGGTGATTACCACGTTTTATACTATTTCGATGAATTTGTAATTATTTTATGTTTTGGTGTACCTATATGTGATATTTTATTAATATCTATTTGAAATTATAAATTGAATATCTAGTTTAGCTAAATGTTTACTTAACTACCACTAGCGGCTTCGCCCGTGTGTATTGCACGCAGTATCTAAATCAGTTTCTGAGATTTACATGAACAAAAGCACAGACAAACAGACAAAAAAAATTAAAAATAAATGTTTTGGATTCTATCACATTAGTAAATGCCTCCAATAATAGATTTTGTCATACATCTTCCATATACAGACAGGTGAGTTGCAGTTTTTTTATGTTTATATTATATTTTATATTATTTATATGATAAATTAACGTTAAGTTAAGATAAGTTTATATTATTTATATGATAAATTAACTTTACACTTTTTTTTACATTTCAAAGTGTCACTCTACACCGAGGCAAAAAAAAATCTCTAGAAAACATAAAAATTGGAACGTAGCGTCTTGAAAACCATCCAATGTAAGTAGCGCAGGTTCAAATCCCGTCACGTACAATTTTTAAAAAAATATTTATACTTTATATTAGCCTGCTACCCCGTTTCCGGTTAGCAGCCCTGCGCAGTGATCTCGACACACCAGCGCGTCTCTATATTATCTAAGATCTTGTCTGCTTTGTCGCCGGCGCGTGTTTATGAGATGAATGCTGCAATATTGTATTTGCTTTGGAACGTTATTGCACACTATTTGCATTACTTATATATTTTTGGTCGGTTAAGGAGGTTTATTATTGAATTAGAAAATTTGTTAATTTCACATTGATTATTGTCTTGTCTAAAGACTTTTTTCTTAAATCGTAATGCAAGTGTAGTTTTAAATAAAAAAAACAATTATTAGGCTATCGTTAAATTCAAATCTCTTAGATATCTTCTAGTATGTACTTTCTTGGTATATATATTTTTTATTTTTCAACTATATAAAACAAGAGACAATATGAATAAAATCGTTATATGTATAGAATATAGACGGAGACATCAAATAAATACCTGCGCGTTGAAAATGAACAAACAAAAGTGGCAAAAACGAGTTTATCAAGCGCGGATGACGTCAGCGCCCAAAGCGCTTTGAGGTTTCCGTCAAAGGCTGCCTCACGACACACGTTAGATCATAACGCTAGTTCCACACACTGGGCCAACGTGCTACAAACGTATCGACAAATAAACACCAATACGTGTAAATAGGGGATCCTGAACAAGTCTCCATGTTGGCTGTCCTAGCTGGTCGTGGTTGGGCCAACGTTTGACGGCATTACGATTGTGTTTACACGCGGGCACCGCACGCGATTTATGATGTTTGAGTTGGGACGACACCAAGGAACTTCGCACTTGGATCCCTTTGCTGGTTGTAATGCCAGATTTGATATTGCTGTGCTTTAGTTTGTTTGTTTGCTTTTGGGTGGGTGGGACATATTGATACTGCTTCCATCTATATATAGTAGGTATGTCTATAAGACATGCTCGTACTAAAGATAATTATAATTAATTTAGTATTTCAAATTAAAATAAACGACGAATAAAAATTTTAATATTTCTTTTATTATTCATATTAGGTAGGTACATTCGTTCTTACGCAAATCACACACACATTTGAAATTTATAAACAAAGTTACTACATTTCTTATTATTTTCGTATTGAACTCCAAATTTATCCTTTACACGTCAAATATGCATTTTTAAAATAAACATAATTATTATTAATAGTAATAAACAACATAGTAAGCTAGTATGATACCTTGTTAAGTCTAACTATAGATCGTTCAATTATGTTGACGTAATCAATATTCAAAAACTACTTTCAATATTTCTAAAACATTTTCTATACAAAACATACTATTTGTTTAGTAATTTGAAAATATGAAACGTGTCGTAGCACCGGCAGATAGAAGGCGGGCGGTACGGGCGGGCGGGCGGTCGGTAGGCAGTGAAGCTCGCCACAATATTTATCGGCGGCTCGGTATCAGCGCCACAAAGCGACTCCGGAAGCCCACCTCACTGCGCGAATACGTGTGATTTTACGTACAAGCGGTAGCGGGAGGAAAAGTTTGCCATAATATTAACATCTTATGGCCAA
>FAPP01027872.1:0-11226 GCA_001485965.1 Heliconius ismenius | reverse complement strand
CTAGGACGTAGCCATGGAGACAGAAATTTATAATAACATAGTTCACGCGGGTGAAACCGCAAGAGGGCCGCTAGTAATGTATATATACGTGAAACTTAAAAAAATATTTACATTATCTATCTTATATCTTTCTCAAACTAATAAAAGAAATATTTTTGAAGCTATTAAAAATTTGCAGTAAATAGTGCTATTATTGTAACGCTAGATTGTGATTTCGCATATTACCAGAATCGATGAATTGGAAGTGATACGCAAGCCAATGTTTGGAGGTGCTCGTGGTGACCAGTTTGAAGCTAAATGTGACCAAATCGAGCACATGTTTCACGATGCTTTAGACAACGTTAAGGCCGTGACTAATTCCATATTAGATGTTCAGGCACCTTCGTGGTATGATGATATATTGCAGTTTAGAACTGTTATCAAGGACATTGAGGTTGGTTGGTTTTTACCTGTGATTAGTTTTATTGTAGTAGTAATATATGCAAATTTTAAGGCGATTTTAAAATCGGGGTATTTAATGTATATTATATAAGTTTCACAAAAAAGAAATGTTTTACTTCTTAAATTTTCCAATGCTTTGAAGAATAAGCTATTCAAATACTTATATCTATTTTTATCTTAACTATTTCAGATAATTATAGAGAATTTAGTGGAATCTGTTTTTGAAGGGGTGAACCATGTAGAAGAAGCGGTCGTTGCTCTTTTTTCTTTACATAATTATTCTAAAAGGAAAAATCTAAGGCGAATTTTCAAGAGGAAGACGGCTGAGGTATTTTTAAAAAAGAATCTTAAAAAATAATAATACTGATCTGACATAGTTTGGTTTATATTCACTTTAATAAAATTAATTACTATTTTCTTTGGAATTTAATGATAGCCGAGATCACGTGGAGGTATCAAGCTAAAATTAATAATAAATATACAGGTCTACGGTCGGTTCCACATACTACAATAAGATTCTTAATCATAAGTATATAGTATATATGCCTCGCTTCAACAAGAACTTATAATACAAAATAAAGAGAAAAATCGGAAAAGTTAAAATTTATACGTTTTTCATAGAAAAAAACATTACGGAACCCTCGATGGGCAAGTCCGCTTTATTTTTTATTTCGCCGTACCAGTGAAATGAACTAACAAGAAACAATTAATAATTACAAGATTAAGAATATTAATAATTACAAGGTTCTTAAAGTTTTTTAAATGCAGGTTTGGGCAATGTTCAGCGACGAAGTGCAAGAAGCTAAGAAGGAGACTGTATCATCTCGCGGGGCACATCCTGCTGACCTGCCTTCTTTTGCAGGGCGAGCGGTCTTGTTAAGAGTGCGGAAGAACAGACTTGTTTATTTAAAAAAGGTTTAACAAATTTGGTTCACTCATATTGCTTATAAGTACGTCCAATACAAAATCCTCCGGATTTTCTTGTGGCCCTGACGAAATTAGTGCTAGTTTCTACCAACCAACATTATAACATTTAAAGATTTAGAAAGAAGATTTTAAAATGAAAATAAAGCTATATTAAAACCAATGGGATCCATCTATACATTTTTGTACAATTTTTCCCAGGTGATGACAGACGCCTCAGTGTGGCTTCTACCGTGCAGCAACTCTGAAGATGTAATCATGCACGTCAACCGGCTGGTCGGGGCTATCGACGTGGCTATCAGGGAACTGTGGATATCGTGGACTGTAAGATACTTTTTTTTAAAGATGTGACAGAAAAAAATTAACGACAGAAGAGATGCAAACCCTTCATAGTATTTATATGAAAAGGCCCAGGCTACCTCGTTCACCAATATTTACTTATGTGCTTCAGTTCCAGTGCGAGGGCATGAGTGTTCGTGCTTGCTTTAAAGCAAATATTATATGATTTTTACGTAGTTTAAGAATATTTAATGTTCGACTTAGCAGTAAGTAAATGTATTTATTACTTAGCAAATTTAAATCAGTTTTTTTAAATTTTAGCATAACGTAGATGAAAAATGTGCAGCAGGATTAAACAAGACATTGATGAGGAGAAGCTCTGAGAATCAAGGACTATTGGAATGTAATATTGACGCGTATGTACTCCTATTTATTTGTGCAATAATTATATAAGCAACGATAATTTAACTTGTCAATCCCTTCTCGATTGCCTCACAAATAAATATATATTAGAATTTTACATAAACAAATTGGTTACAATAGGAAAGTTAATAGTATTACGTAGCCTTAGTTTTAATAGTTTTAATAAAAGGTACTTATATATTAATAAAAATAACCAATAGTCTGCGTGACTTAGATTTTGGAATGATTTCTGCTTGAGTCTATAATATAATATGGCAATAGTAAAGCTGAGCAATATATGAGAATAAAAGCATTTTTATATTATTAATTTTGTTTCAGAAATATTTTAGATTTGTGTAGAGAAGCCAGCCACTGGGAGAACTTAGGTCTAGATATACCACTACACGCCTACCAGGTAATAATAACGAAAACAATATTTAATATTATAATTCCACTTAAAAAAATGGTTTCTAAATAGTAAACGTGTATCTAACACATATATTTATGTACTCTACCTTCTAAACACAGACAGACACAAGTAACTTAGTGAAATGTCACTCCCTCTTAAAGTTACAAAATATTTACTCTGGGGAATGGAATGTCTTAACACTAGGTTATGTCTGTCCTCCTGCTTTATGGGGGATAAAAAAAATCTTTCCAATCATTGTTTCAATCGTAAATGTAATCAATTTTTATTTTATTATGCGAATTCTTATATACCATATTGTAACCAAAGTCTTGCTACTCTAAATTCTTATATATCAACAATCTAGATATACATGAAGGGCAAAACTATTTTCTACGTTTACGAGAGCGTGCTAGCAGTTGTAAAAGGGTACAACAAAATACTTGACTCTCTCTCTGACGAGGAGAGATTGCTGTTTAAACCGCTTACCTCGGTAAGTTATTCATATATAGGTATAATACTATAATATATTGTACTTATATAAATAATAATATAATTCAGTTATTTTAATTTCCCTGCTAAGGTAGTCTTACTTTATGAAACCTCTACGTATTATTTAATCTTCACGAGATTTTGTAAATATTTATATAAAATTGCTTAGATTCAAGGCCAAAGAGCAAGCAGTTTAAAAATTTAAGTATCATTTTTTCGCAATTTGGTGGACGAAGTTGTGAAGTGAACACTTGGTTCTCTCTACTTGCAAGCATGACTTACTGTTGGTGATCCACAAACACCGTATGCATATTTTGTCACTTCCACCGTCCTCTCCTTACCAGACCTCTGTATTTTGAACGCATAAATAAATATATAATATCGGCTTGTGAAAAAATATTAAATATTTTTTCAGATAATTTATTATATGATCTGGAATATACCAATGAATTAAAACCACAGAATAAAAAAAAATCAGACTTTACTGATGAATAAAGAAAAAAAAACATGTAATTTGAAAATGCTCTAAAAGTAAAATAATTTTAAAAATCTGCAATGAAAAATTACTAACATTGTTTATTTAAAAAAGAAAAATATCTTTAATTATTATAACAAAAAAAACAAATAACCATAATTCAACAATCATTAACTCCTTTTCCATAATCTATTTTATCTACTAATTAGTAATTACATAATCAATAATTAATTCTAATGACAATTAACTTAAGCAAACATCCAAATGATCATTCATATCAGTTTGTTCAATCATTTTCAAGCAACATGGACACGGTGTTTTAGTTCCAGTTGCATTCAATGTCAGAGTTTCATCAAAAATATCATCATCATTGTCTTCTATAATTATAGTGTCACTAGAATAACTTGTAGAAGCACCTTCTGTAGGTATGGTAGTGTTATTATCAAAAAACGCTAAACATTCATCTAAATGTTGGTCTACATTAATTACTAATTTATCACAACAAGGGCATTTAAGTTCTATTTTGACTTTAATATCTTCTTTGCTAGTAGTACCAGGTTCGATTTTTATAGTAATTTCTTGTTTAATTGCTTTATTTGTATCTAGAATATCTATTTTTTCTTTTTTACAAGTTACAAATTGATCAGTCTTGAAATTTGAGTTAAAGTCAGTGAGTTTTTTATTACTATTATATGCAGGCTCTTCTTTTATCTCTGGCACTATAATTTTACTATTATTTACTATTTCACTATCAATAACTATCACAGTACTGTCTTTACTAATATTTTCAATTATTTCTTTATTTAAACATTCATCTAAATGTTTATTTATAACATTACTATTTATTTTATTACTACAAACCGGACAGTCAACTAAATCAGAGTTAACAGGAACTAACGATAGCCTTTCATTTTTATTTACTTCTTTAATCTCGAAATCTTCACCATATAAGTCTTTTAATAGTGAAGTAGCAACAGATTTAAAATAATCATCGATTTTCTTTATTTTTGAAGGAGGTCCTAATTGTGTATCATCAGCTTTATGTTTATTTGAATTTGGAGAATTTGTATTTATATTAGTAGTTTTTATAGCTTTATTAATATTTTGATTATTATTATTATTAGTAAATATAGTAGGTAAAGTTTTGTTTGCCCATACACTTCTAACTGTTTCTGTAACATCTGATGACCCTGTACTAATTCTTTTATTTAATATTTCACCTTTACCACTTGGCATGAAATTATTAGGTATTTTAGTTGCTTGAGGATTGAATACTATATTATTCTTTTTAGATACAACTATGGTATTATTATTATTTTTAACTATATTACTTTTGATTGGTACACTGTTAGATTCTTTTAAAATTGGTTTAGCAATCTCATTACCAGTATTTTTAGTGTTAATATATTTAGTGATATCTGCATTAGGTTTGGGCGAAACGCGTTTTTTGTTTTGTTGTTTCTCTGGTTCTTTGATTTTTTGAAAAGTACCTCCACATTTCCTTTTATGGTCATCCCACCAACAATCAGATGGGCCCGGTGCTCTATTCATAGATCTACGCACAATGCCAAAATGTGGTCTCCTATTTTGACACGGCCCATTACATCTCCACCAATGTGTTTGGTATAGCTTGACCTAAAATTATATTAATAATATGAACTTTTATATTGTATTTATTAGTGCTTGTAATATTTTGAAAAAAAAATGTTATAAGATACTTTTAATAATAATATAAGTAATTGGATTGTTTATATGATTACTTCACTATGCTTATATCAATTTTTAAAGTTGTATGGCAGAATCGATTAAGACATTTTTACTTGATCAAGTCAAATACGACTTTAGTTTTGTGTTGTATCCCAGTTGACAAGAAAAGCAGAGATAATATATATTTATATATAGAGATGTATATTTTCAACAAGCATTCTCAATTAATGAAATAAAAATTAGATGGACTAGAACAGAGTTTGACTGAAAATGTAATTTCTGTATCCCCACTCAGACTTTAAATTGCAGTGTTAAATTCTGCCACTCAACACACATCACAAGATTATCTTAACTTTAGGTCCCCTTTGACTTTCACGCTATGTTGGAAAAAGGTTGAAGCTGCTGACTAAAACACTTAAAACTATTATGTTTACAGTTAAGTACCTCCCAATCGTACCACAACTACAATGCAACAACTATGAATAAACATAAGAAGAATTATAGTATTTTTTTAGAAAACAAATATTTTAATGAAAGCTACATTGAACCTGCTGCCTGCTGAACACTGAGCCATACATTCTCATCAAGTTATCATTTAATTATTATTTGCTTGTTACAGCTTATTTACGTTGATGTAGGGAGAAATTACCACTACTAGAAATTTCCACTAACCAAAGATAATTACTTAGAATTATCATTTGGAAAGAGATGATAGAATGCTATTTATTAAATATCTTTTACATATTTTAAATCGTAATGAACACTTAGGAAAGAAAAATACTATTTTAGAAAATGTTTTTTTTTAAATAATAACATATAAATGTGTTTTAAATAATAAACTTAAATATGTGGAATAAATAACATTTTAAATATGTTAAAGAGAATTGTAGTCATTCAAAATTATAAATTAATTGTTTCCTTAGATAACATAGTATTATTACCTCTTCATGAAAATCATGATAAATACTAATATTTAAGCCAGCAGCTTGATTTATTCTATGCATATGGGCTTTGAAGTTTGGTCCATGTCCATCCCTATCTCTGTCCCGGTTTGTTATAAAGAGGAATGCATGTATCATCTCATGTAAAAGGGTTTCCACAAGATCTTTACGTGATCTTAGTTTGAGGAGTGGTTCACTTAATGCTATATCACATAAGCCACCTCTGTCATATCTGAAATAAAGGTTTTTATAATTAAAAGTGGTGACCCTCTAACATAAAATTTTTTGTATAAAAATATAAAGTTACTGTATATAATTTAATTGCCTTTAAAATATAGGTAACATATGTATATACTTACGAACATACCCCAGCGCATGAATACATCCTTTTACTCCATCGTACTACAGCTCTGCTTGAGAGTCTGGCCCAAAAAAATAACTTATCGAAGTGTAAAAACAAAGAGTGAACATTCGGTGTTGGATCTACCAATTCCAATTCAGGGTCACCTAAATTCATTTTTAAATAAATTCGTCATCAGAAGGTTCCTTATGATTTATTATTAATATTCTTAAACGAATAAATATTACAAGTTTTAAAAGGTAAATATGGCTTACAAAGATGAAATTCAAATTTTACGAATAATTCCTTGTTGACAGATGACAGTTGTAAATATTTTGCTGTCAAAACTCAAGGTCAACAATGTTACGTTCAAAAAGCAAATATTTTTTACAATATAAATAATTTTAAAGATATTTATACGTCTAATAAATTAGATTTAATAAATTTAAAGAATATTATACAATTGAGACCAATCGTGGCGGAGGGGCACAAGCATGTGACAGTTTGTGGGATCGATTCCTACTCGAAATGAAACATCGCTTCTTTAATCTCTCTGGTAACGAGGCAAAGCGTGGCGCTGAATTTCGCCACGAAATACGCATTGTCTCCAGAATTTGGTGAAAAGTGGGAAACGCAATATCTTAACACTTGGTTCCCTCTGCCTGCCTGGCTATGTGCGGGATACAGCGTGAAGCTAAAAAAAAGTAGAACTAATGCTGCCATATTATTTTATAAAGCCTATATAAAATAATATCAATTTTAATAATATTTTAGGCGTGCGAAAAAAAAGTTCAACCGGGAATTACGAAGCTGACGTGGACTTCAACTATGTCCGATGCATATATTGCGGATTGTGTAACTGAAATTGGTGAAGTTAGTAAATCATATAAGTATTCATATATACTATTCATATAAATCTTAAAGGTGTTACAGAATTAATCCTAAAGTCCTCTGTGTCCATTTTACTTTAAGGAGGCAAACGTATAAGGGGAAAAGTAAAATATTATATCGTTGAAACACTCTTGTTCTTTTCATAGTAGCTTAATTAATAAAAATGATTGAGTATAATTTTAATTAAAATTGATGTACCTAGGTGATAAAAAAAAAAATGTTTTTATAAAAAATAAAAAGCGGCAAAAAAAATCAAATATTTTATAACTCTTAACAATATTTATTACAGTTACAAGATTTTCTTACAACCTATAAAAATAGTAACATTAACTTAGTTAAACTGATGGAGAGAATATGTGACACACCTCTTATAGAATTCGACATTTACAATGTATTTGAAATTAAAGTCCTTAGAACTAAAATCAGAGAAATGCAAGAAAAAGCCGCCTTGAAAATATTAGATATGTATAAAGAAATCATAACATACATAATTATTGTCTATGAAGGATTTGAAGCATATATCACTCAAGTATGTTTTTATTGGTCTTTTTTTTTAAACGTTGATTTTGACAAAGAATTAAATTTATTACTCACATTGGGCATACATTTCAGATGGCTGATCATTGGATAAAGTATGTAAGACGATTTGATCGTTTATTTGAAGATGCGCTACGTTTAGCTATTAAAGCTACAATGCAAAATATGTACAAATGCGTACATGGTGATGGTATGCAGGTGTAATGATAATTAATATTATTGTGCTAATTATATTTATAAATAACTAATTTTATTTTAGGTACAATGGCCCCGTCTCCCCTGATAAAAATGAGTTTATACTTAACTGGTAGAAATATTACGTATGAACCAAATAACAGTGAATTAAGACAAACTTTTAACACTATTCTCGAAGAAATCATTCATGTAACAAGCACTATCCCAAGGTTTTATGAAAAGTTTGGATTACCCGCTGGTGGTCTCAGGAAATTTAAAGACGTTATTCAAACCGACGTAGATAGTAATAAATTGCAATCATTAATAGATACAGGTAATCTTTTCAGAATCAGTAATCAGTAGCTTAAAAAAATTAATAAGTTAGTTTTGAATACTTTATGGGTTAAGAGCCAAACCAAGCAAGACCATCGTCAAGTTATAAACGCTGAAAGTTCCTGTGCACAAACACCCAACACCGGTAAGCACTATTAGGAAATAGAAATAGAAGTTAGGGCTTTGGCAGTTTTTAGGTAAAAAAATAGTTAACTAACTTTCGTAAAATTATAAAAATCATTTTTTTATATTTGTTCGGGAATAAAATTAATATGGTTTTAACTTTTAAGCCCTTGTATACCTTTAAACCGTAGTAAGATATACGCGCTTACGTAATATCATTTTTCTTTACATAAGCTATTAAAAATAATAAATCGAAAAGACATTTCAATGATCGCACGAAATCGAAGAAAATTTTCTATTTTAGGACGGATACCTATAAAATCTATTACAGTTAAAGTATAATATTAATAATTATTTTTTTATAGATTTTTATAGCAAAAAATATGGCTAGTAGAATGTACGTACCTAATGAAAATGATGAGATTTCTTTCTTAATATTTTAGAAATAGAATTTAATATTACTCTCATAAATGACCATATACAAATGTGGGATCCATACTCGCATATTTGGAAAGTCAATAAAGATGAGTATATGGCAAAATATCGCGATGAAAATCATACTGCGACTGATTTTGAGGAACTCATCATAAGCTATAACAATCTTGCCAATACTGTACAAATACAGGAAACTATTAACCAGGTTACTTGATAATTAGATAATAATATCATTAATTTTATTACTGACATAATCTTAAATAATATTTTACATATAATTCCAGATTCACTTTATTACCCTTAACTCGAGTGAACTTAAAAAATCAATCATAGCCCACTGCTTGGAGTGGCAAACTAAATTGGGAGAATTGCTGCGAAAAATAACAGAATGTGATATTGATGTTGTGTACGCATATGTAGATAGAAGTAGCTCAGAAGCAATGACTGTGGGTATATTTCGAGACAACATATTATTTCAGACAATATATTTGATAGATAAATATTTCTAGAATAAATTCATCATTTTAAATTTCAGATGCCTTCTGATTTGAAAGAACTAGCCTCAGCGATAGCAACATATGAACGACTAATATCTGAAATACCAGTTGTGGAAAAAACCTTTCCACCTATTACGGATAAAATGGTAACACTGGGTAAGGGCTTGCCTGTTGAATATTTATCTGCTGTGCTTATGAGAGCAAGTGTATGGTTCACAAGTACCTAATTACTTCGCCAATGACGCGTTGTATGGAGAGAGAAGAGAGAAGGAGATAAGGACATTGTAATGTAAAAAAGAGACAATATTACACAATAAAAGAATGTATGTCTAAAAGAGATCCAGTTAAAATACTGCCTTCAATTATAAAATAGAAACAATATTTACATATAAACATTAGACATGACCAGATTACAAGCATCCGATCTAATGTTGCACAAATTGATTTAATAAAATTGATTACTACTTTTATGTCACATACGAACATAGACTTAATGCAATTTTGTTACAGCTAAATTTGAAGTCGAAGTAGGCTCAGATATGTCAGGTCGACATGAAAATATTCCCGTAGTTTGGACCGAATATCTAGCACTTTTAGAAGAGGCCAAAAAAGCACTAGAAGCCAATAAAGACAAATTTAAAACGGAACTTTTAGAAAGAGCTGAGGTACATATATGTATATATACAAATAATTTGAAATAGGCGAACGTTTAATGGGAAGTACAACTTATAAAAGTAGACTATAGACTTAAATATTTGATATTAATCTCAGCTTGATACTTCCACGCGATATCGATATAGGTCTTGATAGACAGACAGACAACAAAGTGGTCCTATAATGGTTCCGTTGTTACCTTTTGAGGTACGGAACTCTAAAAATACGGAAATAGTCAATTCCTCTATTACTTTATACACGCATCTCAAGAAATGTGACATTTAATTCTTTACCGGGCTACCAACAGTATGATATTAACATTATTATTGTTTGTTCCACCACAATTAAGTTTTTTTCATTTGACCATGTGAGCGAGGCCAAGGATACAAGCTAGTAGATAATAAAAGGTTTCTACTTGATAATTAAATGTTCCACAAAGTAGTTAGTGTACGCGTATCTAACTATAGTCTAGCATATATGTAGGTTTTCAAAGAAGCAGCGAAAGATTTTTGCGAAGACTTTTATAAAACCGCTCCATGTGGTGCTGATGTATCAGGCAAAGATGCTTTAGCGCAGCTTAAAGCATTTAGAGAACAACTCAACGCACTCAGAGCTGAAGAGCAACAGATAAGAGATGGGCTTGCTGTATTTAATTTGACGTAATTTAATCTTGTATCTTTGTTTAGCTTTACATACCCCACAAGGATATCCTACAGGAAGAACCTAGTGTTGAGACAATCCGCTTACCCTAAGTATCTTTTTTTCGCCGAACTGTACTGTGTGTTAAATCTCGGGACGCCACTGCGGGATTTGTTTTCAGCAAATCGAGGAAATGAAAATAATTTATTTCCCTCAATGCGAACCGAACTCACAATCGTCATAGTCAGACACTACGCCACTACGCCACGATATCGTCAAAAATCTATATGTATATATAAAAGGACTTGTCCTCACTGACTGAGGTAAGACGCACGCACAGCCGTAACCGCTGATGGTAGAAACGTGAAATTTGGACAGATGTTTCTTTCGTAATCTGGACATCCACTAAGAAGGGATTTTGAAAAATTTTAATTCTAAAGGGATGAAATAGGGATTTAAAATTTGTATGGGTTTTTTTTAAATAGGCACCGATTTTTAAAAAAAATTAAATTCATACTCTTAAAAATATTTTATTG
>FAPP01027783.1:431-13975 GCA_001485965.1 Heliconius ismenius | reverse complement strand
GGGAATGGAAGTGTCTTAAAAGGAAGGAAGTGTCGTAATATTAGGTTCTCGCTGCCTACCCTGCTATGTGCGGGATATACCTACTTAAAGATAATAAAATGGAGAACAGAGTATCTTAATATCTATCCTTTGGTTGTCTCTGCCTAGCCCGCTAGTCGGAAAAAAAATGTTTCATAAAGACAATAGAAATTAATTATTTTGGATAACTTATATGATGGCTTTGCCATATAAGTTACTTTATCAAAATATTTTCTAGTATGTATATTTTCTAGTATATATATAAGTGACTGATTAATAATTAACAGTACTGAAATTCCATATAAAAGTTCAACGGATTCGAACACGTGCCTCTCGAGATCTGTAGGTATATAATATAGTTGTTGGTTTTTGGAAAGATTCCAATATACGTGGGTTGAGCCTAAAATTTATGTATAGCAAAGTTATGCAGCTTCACTTTTCTTCCCGCAGCAAGGTAGGCAGAGAAAAGATTTGAGGGAGGAGGATTTTTGAGGTGTTTACGGAAATTTCCGCCCATTGTTAGGAATTAAATATCTAGAGGTAATTATGTATAAATAGAAGTTAAAAAGAAAATGTAGTTAAAGCTGATAATTTAGGAAAAACAAACCACGTGTTTCTAGTGTTTAGTTAAAATATAATTATAAATTTAGCAAATGTCACCACCGCACTGTCTCTGTCATTTTCCCTAGTGGAGATCTATCCTACAACCATCGCGTTTGTAGTTTAACGCTGCACCACTGCGCCACGATGACCTTCATTACATAAATGTACTAACGTATGAACTGCAAATACCACACATGGCCTACCGCAACGGAAAATCCAAAGCGCGCTTTAAAGATATGCAACCTATTTATATGTGTATAATTGAAAAATATTTCAACAAATTACATGTTTTGTACGGCAGTGTAGATAATAAATATGCTTTGGTTTCCTTGTTGTTTTTGTATTTACTTAAGATATAAGTAGGTAGTTGTTTTTAATGGATTTTTTTTAGTTGTTTTTACAGGCCTACTAGAAGAAAATAGTTCTAATTATAATTAGTTATATACCAAATACCTATTGAGGACAGTCGTAGCACAGGCGCAGGGACACAAGTGTGCGACTGTAAACATGACAGGTTGTGGGTTCGATTCACACTCGAGAACTCTCTCATGACATATTGAATATTTTCATTTCTTCTCTCTGGTAACGAGGTAAAGCGCGACATTTAGCGGTCGCTCAACACGCAATACCTGCAGAATTGTGCGGAAAGTGGGAAACGGAAGTGTCTTAATGGGAACGGAGTGTCCTTACATTACTCTGATACAGCGTGAAGCTGGCAAAAAATGTTGAAATACCTACTCAATATCCGTCGACTCGTTTAAACGGTTACAAAGATGATACCTGGAAAAAAAGACAAATTTTACCTCTATATGTTAGTATAAACACGCTATGAATCATTCATCGTTCATCATAGTTTTTATATTTTACTAAACGGACTGTATAATGTAAATTTTAAATATTATAAATATTATTCTTTTCGTTTTCCTTTCTGTGTCACTCTCATATTATCATTATCGGTGTAGACATGTAGAACTTTATATTAAAACACTACGTTCTCCGCTTTACCAAAGGAAAATATTTTTTTACCCCGAGTGGGAATCGAACCCACAAGCGTTGCGCTTCCAGTTAGACGTAATGCCGTTGCGCTACAACGGCCTCTATTTTTTTATTGCAAACAAAAAGCTAATTTTGATGATATTTATATATTCTATATTTTCTTAGAACACGTATGGCAAGTGAACGTACAGAAGAAAGGTTTGGGTGTGTCGAAGAACATCCAGGGGCTGTACAACCTGTGCCTCACCGACAAAACCCTCGCCCTCGTCAAGATAAAGAGCCACAACAACGTGATCAGCGACCTGGTCATACCGGAACGCGTGGAGTACTCCCTGAAGAATATTAGACGGTGGGTAGATTAGTTTTTTGTTTTAGAATAGTATGGTTGACGCGTAGTGGTCGTCCTGAAGTATCCCACATAGTAGATGCGGGTAAAAGCATGAAACTGCCAGAAAAAACATTTATTTAAGAAGTCACGAGTTATCACTGATAAATAAGTTTAAAAAGAAACGTTTTGGTCGTTTCAACTCTACTTTGCCATGAATTATGCATGAATCTTAAAACTCCTTAGAAGCTGCTTAGAGGTTTGAAATGAAAACTCTCCTCCCTCACTTTGGAAGTAAATACTGGGACTAAGAAACGCACTCAGAAATGTTAATTACAGTTTGATTGATATCAAACCGTTTTTTTGTGTGTGTTTCAATAAATGCTTTTTATTATTGTAAATGCATTGTTTGTGGGTTCGATCCCTACTCGGGATATTGATTATATCTATTTTTGTTTCCTCGCTTATAGACAAAGCGGGGTTTGGAGTTGCGCCACTCAATAAGCAACGACTTGATAGTTGGGCGAAAAGTGGAGAATGTCAACACAGTTAGGTTTCATCTGCCTACCCTGCTATGCGGAAAAGCATGAAGCCCCTTTTTTAATACTAATAGAAACGCCTTTTGAGTGCCTCTGTTAATTTTTTAAATTACAGAATAATTTTAATATCAAAGGTAGAATGGAATAATGGTGATTTAACCTTTTACTAATAAAAACCTAATACGTTCTAATAAAAATAATTGAAGTAAATAATGTAATAAAACTAACTAAATTGTGATTAAATGTCATACATCCATATCACGTCTCGCCAAATCATAATCTCCGTGGTATCAGTTTAGTTAGAATAAAAATATATGATTTGTATAGATAAATATAAAATAGTTTAATATGTGATATTACAGTAAAACACTACGTGTAATATTATCTTCGAGCAGGGGTTGCCAACATTTTCTTGCTCAAGGACTACTTTTATATCAATATTGCTAGCAGGAACCGCTCTGTACGTATAATCAATATAAACTGTGATAATGAAACACAAATTTTAATTTAGGGCCGTCGTGGCGAATCGGCACACGTGTGACTGTAACGCGACGGTTGTGAATTCGATCCCCACTCGAGGAAAGCGTCTAGGCTTCTGCGGACCACTTTTAGGCTTCCTTTCTATACTTTAGCGGACCACTAGTTGGGAACCACTGTCTTAAAGCAAAATGATTATAAGTAATAGACGGTTGTAAGTTCGAATTCCACTCTAGGCAATGAATTAGTTTCACTTTTCTCGTTCTGGTCAGCAAGACAAAGCTTGGTATTGAGTTCCACCATTCAACAACCAGACAGAAAGTGCAATATCCTGTATCAATATTAACATTACGCTAGTTGCCGGTACTTACCCTGGTCCATGCAGGAAAATACATGAAACTGCTTTTTTATTTCTACACATACCTACTAAATAGCTGACGGCTTTATCGTAAAAGATAAAAGGTAAAACACAATGTGTCATAGCAAATATTATGCTATAGTACGATTGTTGTAGGTAATAGTAGTGCTATAGTAAAGTAGGTAGGTGCTTAGGAAACTAGCAAAATATTTACGATTTTAATCATTGACGCCATCGTGACGCATTTGGAAATTGTTTGATTGTACGCGATGGTTCTTACTCTGATGGTGGGTTTTTTTATTAGCTTCACTCTGTATCTTGCAAATAGCAGGGTAGGTAGGGGGAACCTGTGAACCTCATTTCCCCAACAAGACACTTTTATCCCCCACTTTCCGCCGAATTCTTGAGGCATTGGGTGGTAAAACTCAACCATTTGCTTTGTAAAGCTGTAAAGTTGTAATTTCATCCTCTGGTGAAATGGCAAAGCGCGCCGTTGAGTTCCGCCACTCAATATGGCGCAAAGTAGGGGATGGAGTGCCTTAACACTAGTTCCCTCTACCTACGTATTCTGTGTGCGGAATACGTCTTGAAGATGTCTTAAATAAGTGAAAAAATAATATATAACCACATTCGCCCTATGCACCCTGCGCCTTCCGTGAGATGCATGAGTCAAAAATATTTCAATTTCGTTGCTATTACTGCCAATTTCATATTATTTCACGATATTAGCTTAACATTTCTTTTAACTTAAAATCTGCAGTGAAATTGTAGAGTAAAGAACCTAATTTAACTAATTGCATTCGTAGAACGTATTTTCTTGTTGTTTTTGTCGTAAAACGAATGCTATTGCCGTACAAGAGTCACAATGACGCTAATAGCTAAGACGTCACGGTATTGATGTACTTTTTTCTTTGAAAGTAAACAACTTTTTTTCCGTAATATTTTGCTTTATGGTTTTTTATATATAATCTATACTTCTATACAATTTCTTTATATGGCTGAAGAGATTGTTGTTATTCCTTTCATTTCCTCGCTCTGGTAACGAGCAACACGCTCCAGAATTCGGCGGAAAGTTGGAAACGGAAGTTTCTTAATGGGGATGGTCTTAAGATTAGGTTTCCATGCTCCCTTTACCGCCCCTCTTATTGCATGATCCAGCGTGAAGCTAAAGAAAATAAGTTAAATATGTTTGCTGTAGGATTATTTACAATATTGCATTGCATCTCCAATATTTCACAAAAGCGCCAAATGAGTCATATGTCTAAAATAATGTATATTTAAAATTGAACCTTGGACATTTCGTAAAACATTTTTCATTCCAGATGCGGAGATTCCGAATGTTTTTTCTACATGGAGGTGGGACGTCAGACCGCGACCGGTGCGGGCGAGCTGTGGATGCACTCGGACGACTCCAACATCGCTCAGAGCATGCACTCCACTATATACCAGTGAGTTTTGTATAGTACGGTTGACGAGTCGTGGCCGGCCGCTCTGTACTAACTGTAATGGTTGTGCAGATTACATTTTAGGATTTTTTCTCACTTTTGATAATTTTACTTCCAAGTGTACAATGTGCAAAATTTCTGAAAGCTTTATTGCAAAACGCCATTGATTTGTTAAACCCTTAGTAAATTCGGCCTATTCGCCGAAAATTAGACAACGGGAAGTCAGGTTCCCTCTTTCTACAATGGCATTTGCGGGATATAGCATAAAGCTAAAAAAATGTCATCAGGACTCCTACTTTTCAGTCACTTTTATAATTTAAACATGATTTAAAAATATATATATGTCGCAAACGATTTTTTTATGTAGAAGACTTCACGTACTGAATGAAATCTCGTTTTATACAGAATCGTGATAATTTCGCTATGATGGGGTTGCATGAATTTTGAACAGAATTTAAAACGCAAATTTTATTCAAAACCAGGAAGGGGGTTCTCTTTAGAAATTTTGAAAGCACCCCACATAGGTACTTTTTTTATATTTTCCCCTTTACTAGATGACTGTCCAAAAATATCTTTTACACTGTCGTTACGCTTTAACTAATCGTTAGGCGCTTTAACTAAAGTTTAGAGATGTTATTTTTAAATAATTATTAATCTATACTTTTATACTAGTAGTATAAATTTGGTTGAGCTCGCTATTCTCAAAAAATACTGGTTCCAATTAAAAAAATATTTTTGTTTTGTATCGTCCATTTGTCGTGATTGACCATGGGGACAAAGCCGCGTACAAAAGCAAGTATCTAATAATATATGATTATGAAATATTTTCACGCGATATTACAATATGTCGAATATTTCTCAACGTCTTATGCTATAAATTTTAAATACAAAGAATAGTTTCTATGCAAAACATTTTCTTTATCTACATTAGTGTGTATATATAAAAAAATAATTGCCTATTAAAAATAAATCATTAATTGTTATGATTCTTATTACATGAGCCCTTATGTAGTTTAATTCGTAATAATACCCAATTAACATTTATAACATAATATATTTTTTAGCTTCACGCTGTCTCCCGCATATAGCAGAGTGTACAAAGGGAACCTAGGAACCTAGAGTTAAGACACTTTCTTTCTCCATGTTACCTTGGAATTATCATTAAATTATTTATATCCACTAGAAATTTACACCTGTGAGTTATGCCACTTTGATAAGGAGCGCCGGATGTATAGTTGCATGATTTTTATATGCAGCCAATATTCTTATTTTTGGTGTCAAAAATGTTAAATATGTGGTTTTATAGATAACTGGGTAATAACATAAAACTTTCCAATTATTTTGATAGGACCATTTAAATTTTATATTAAATGCGGTATCTTAATGTTAATTTTTTTTCTCGCATTATTCGCATTCCGATAAGTTTATATCGCGATTTCAATTTAAATTGCAAGATTTTGTTAAAATTGTGTTATAATGTCGATTAGTGATATTAATTTCGGTTAAATTATTTTAAACATATATTTTTTTTCTTTTTTTATAAAGTAAAATGGATATACGTTATTTGGCTATAATGGAAGTGGGGGGTTCAAATTCATTACATTTAACGATGTTGTTTAGATAAAGCGATGCATTACCTAATAATAAATAAATTTAATAAATTTAATTTAAATAAATTAAATCTAAAAGAAAAATGTACTATTGTCACTGGTTGGATGTCCTCCCCGTGAGACACTATCTAAAAAAAAATCCAACGTTTATTGACAAAGTTGGTTAGGTCGTGTATTTAAAGAAAAATGAAATAATTCAAGGCCGTAATTAAAAATATTCAAAGGAGGCCGTCGTGGCGCAGACTCACAATCTTGTGACTGTAACGCAGCGATTGTGGGTTCGATTTCCAATCGGAAAATTAATTATTATTTATTAATATTTCCATTTCTTCGCTCTCTTTCTTCGCTCGCATAAAGTGCGTCGTTGATTTGCCCGTCTCGTAGTGTTTCGACAATTTGGCGGAAACTGGGGAACTTAGTTTCAACACTGGACGTAACCTAAAAAAACTATAAATTCAGATTCTTTGCCAAAAATGCTTAAACTTTTAGCCTAAAAAGTTAAATGATTTTTGGCTAGGGTGAATAAAGTACTTAAGATATAAGTATAAGATTTAAATAAAAGCTTTTAATAAAATAGATTATAATAAAATGTATATATCAACATATTACAAAATATTTCAGTGCCATGATAAACTGTGCGAAGGAAACGGAAAACGAGAAGGACCACGTGGTGATACCAACCAAGGGCTCCCTCATCGAGGGATCGAACTCGCTACCCACCAGGCCGAGGACGTATTCCGATGTTAAAGCCCGTGTTATTTATAATGGTAAAACATTTTGTTTATTTGTTTGTTTTATTATATGTTGGTTAAAGCGGGTTCAATGTGTGCTCGACGTAAATGGAGGAAGTGTTTTATTCTTTTAAAAAAATAATGTACCTAGATTTGATGAAAAATTACCTAAAATATTTTTGATTATTTAGTACAGACATTATAATGATTAAAGTATAAGAATTTACGAAGTAGGTATGTTCATTTGAATCGAATATAAATTGGTGTACACAACAACCGGTACATGTAAGAATAGATTATATAAAAATGAAATAAGAAAAGATAGAGCGAGGTCTTTGACCGAAAAATTAATGAATCATGCGGAAAATTTAATGGGATAATGACCTTTGAGGTTCACAGTAATACCGCCTGGGGTTATTACGCATACCTACTGTAGAAATTGTGTTTTTTTTAAGTTCTTTTTTATTTACACGTGTTTTTGAGGGTTCGTCAGAGCTTGGTGACAATACACTTAAGTTTTAGGTTTTGCCTAAAAAACGTTCATTAAGTTGAGGACAGCGATGTTGATTTTTTTCCTTTAATTAGTATTTGTACTCACGACCGTAGCGTTCCGTAACATATATCTCAATTTTCAACTTAGCCACGTCGTTGAGGATATGTTGATACTTTAAATGATCTCTACAAATTCTATTTTATTTATTTTTTTCATTTTATGACTCGTCTCGAACTCTAAATTGGTTTAAGTTTTTACCAATTGTCAGTCATTTTTGTGTTAATTTCTTTCACACACACATATTTCATGTAGTTTGAATAGAAAACATACATAGACATAGACATTTTGACGCATCTGTAATAGTGCCCTTTTAGTATTGAGTAGTGTTCGTTCCTTTCAGATATAATTGCTTTATATTTGTTTTTTTTTTTTTCATAAATATTTTCTTTTTCTATAATATAGAAAATGTATTATTTATTTAAATTTTTTAAAGATTGACAACATTTTTTAATAAAAAACAAATTCTTCATTTTTCGAAGTGTAGTAAATTTCTGTATCTGAAAAAACATTAAAAATACAATTATTGGTTATATTTTTTAAAGCAATATCTGACTGTAACGTAATAAGTTTCACGCATCTACTAAGTAGTTGTAGCTAGAATTAGTCAGCTTCAGTACATACTAATCTGAAATCTTTTCAACCCATATATTATTCTATTTTATAAGCATTGTTGTTATAAGATTCACGTACATTTGTGCCATTTGTGTTGTCCTTGTCATTAATTTTAAATACTTTTAAGGAAAAGATTTATCAAAATTGGCTCAGATTTCATTAAGTGGTCCGTGGGTTTAAGAGATTGCTACGTAGAATGTCACTAACAATTTATACTTTTTTGTTCTTATTAGAGCTGTAAGTTTATTTTAAATAATATTTTTGTAGTTAATTAAATTTGGAAATTTTTATATTATGACTAGAGTTATTAAATTAAAGTGATAAGGTTACGTATTACGGTTGATGTTACATTTTGGTGTAAATATGTAGGTCTCAGAATATATTTTTTTATGAAAAACATCACTACAATTCTGCATATAACTATTTTTTATTGGAAAATAACAAAAAAATATTTCAAACCAAAAAGAAAAAAATCATATTTGTAGATTCTTTGCTAAATATACATAAAATGTTATCACTCAAAAAATTGGATAATAATATTATTATGTCAATTAAATTATTTTTGTATGAGCGTTATTGCGTTTTTAACAAATACATGAATTATGGATAAATACTACAAAAAAAAAGGACAACCAGGAGACTCTAGAAAAAAGCAAAAAAATAGAGTTTCATTGCCATAAATCTATTACAGACAAGGGTCTCTGTGTTGGCTCGTGTATAAAGCAATGCGTGTGCGCATCCGCAACGTACTCAATAGACGACTCGTGTGCCGCTATTGCGCCTTTGACGTCTAAAAACGGTAGGATTGTGCTACAGAAAATACAGAGTTCTATATCACTATGAATGTTCATTTTATTGACTCTTTAAAACTGACTTTCATCTAGATTAAAAAAAATGGGTTTAATTTTTTATAAATAATTTGAATTGAATTTGCAGAATAAAATGTTAACATCCAAAGTGATGTAGTTCTAATTCTGTATAATATATGATCGTCGTTATATGGTGACTGTTGTCGCATCTTGTTCATTGCTGTACCTTGTATTCTGATTTCTAATTATATTTTAAATTCAAATGAAATTCAAATTGAATTGAACATTTATTTCAATTTTAATATAGACTTTTTGTTTGTAATTGGAATTAAACAATTTGAATCTTTTTTGTGTTTAAAGATACTCGGTACTTGTCGTTGGCTAATGATTTCTATCCTCTTCGTCGCTTTATATTATCATCATTTCATTATCTTCATCATCATTGGCATCGTCGTTATCAGTATATCATGATCGTTCTATTCATTAATTCCGCCATATTGTTTTTTTTTATTTTATACCCTTTTCTAATAAGTTTCTTCTAAACCATGACTTGTGGTTTTCTGTAAGGAATAAGGTGTTTATAAATGACTTTTAAAAAACATATATGTATATTACTATATATTTTTAAACATATTTCAATAATAGGTACTAATTATACTAATAAATATTATTTTAACGAATTTTGAATATGTACATGATATGTTTTAAATATGTGAAATGTATCTTTTACTAATGATTGTATTAGATTTAATTTCTTAAAATTAACTGTATTAGACTCTTTAAATACTAATTTCTATGTTTTTGTGCATATAGAATGGAACAAGAACATACATTATAACATGTATTGTTTTTATAAAAAAAATTTAAGGATTTATTTACAAAATACACATATTATAATGACAATATCGATACACTAACAATACTTTTCAGGTTTATTAAAATTATTTTTTAAGCATGCTTAAGTCAAGGCATCGTCGTTTTGACAGTTTTCTGTACGTCTGCATGACACGGTGATGGTGTTACGTTCTCGGTGAAGTGACATTGAAACTATCATACATACAAAACATATGCACACACGCGAAATTATGGCAATTTGTATGGAATTTATTTTCAGTGTTGCCATGATTTTGTAACAATTAACAATTATGGCGATTGTACCTGGTTTACATTTTTTTTTCAGTAAAAGCTGTTGTAATATATCATTACAGATGAGTATCTACTGAGGATTATTTTGTATTTTTAATAGAATGTTTATTATTAGTTAAGTGATATATTACATGTTGATAATATTTGATTGATTATATTTCTTATTTTTAGATTACTACAATTGTAAGATATTCCAATTTTAAATATGACGTCGACATATTATATAATAAGCGTGCTATTGAGACGTGACGACATTAAATATATATATATATATATATATATATATATATATATTATATAATATTCCATCTTGTAATATTCTATAACATTAATGACCGAGTTACAATCGCCCCCATCATCTAACACCGCACCGGGTGAGTGACCGCGCTTGGTGTCACATGTTTACGTGTCGCTTCTCATTGTCTCTCCGCAGCCGACCAACCGACGAATAACACACTAACGCCCGACAAAGACCCCGCGAGGATCATTAAACACCACCGCACGGTGTCGCTTCCCGCCGGGTACCTGCCGTGCCAGGAACCCCTCAGGATCGTTCACGAGAGGACCAGGTCCGCCCCCCTCACTGGTGATGAGCTAGATCGCGCCATACTGGAGAAGGTCGCCATGCACTCCTCGTGCAAGGCGGTCAACGGGACCGATGGTATGTCCAAGAAGACGCCGTGGTCGAGGCGCGCCAGCACCGGGACCAGGTTGTCGAAGCTGTCCCCGGCCCATACTAAAAGTATGTATGCTTCTAACGCGCAACCCATCGCCATTTTTTACTAACATTAAGCCATTGAAATGCCGATATTGAATGTTTTTGATATGTTTTTTTTGTATGGAGTGCTTAGTTTTTTGTTTAAATATTTTATATGTGCATGCGCTTCTGTATATTATTGTGTTTGAGCGCTTTTTTTACGAATAAATGAATATTGTTATTTTTTATTATCACAGTTCTTACCTTGTTTTTTTTTACATATATGTATAGTTAATATTATGTATAATATTATAACACCTTAATCTGAATATTTAAGAGTAACGTCAATATGACGAGCAGTCAAAGTCTGTAATTTGTCGTCACGTTGTTAAATCATAGCTATGTGAACCTCAAACTTGTAACTTATCGCTTGAAATATTCAATTTAGTGTTTCTTTGTATATAAAATATACTTCTGCCCCTATGTTATAAAGTATACAACCAGACTACACTCACATTTGACTAATAGTAAATTGCCATACTATAAAAATATATTTTCTATTTTTGTATATTATTATTAGTTTATGTATAGAATAAATATAAATACCGTATTCTTAATATGATTATTTCAACAATACAATATAAAAGAAGATTCAAAAATTTTTCTCATTCCTTATTGTCAATCTAGTCAGACAATCCAACTACAGACCAGTGCTTAGCTAGCAAAACTGAAATAACTAAAAGTATTTTATATATTTAATAATATTATAAATAATAATTTAATAATATTGCAGTTGTGCTTAAATATTTATATGTATAAAGATCTGAAACTTAAAAAAAAACGATTAAATATGTCCTAAATAAATTTTGTGTTTATTACCATAATAATTTGGGCTTTTCACCTGAATTGAACATTAATATTCTTAAACATAAAGTGTATTTTGTTCACAGATACTAATGTGATTCGCAAGAGGTGTGACACGATGCCCTCTAGAGCGAGTTCGTCCTTTGAGCCGGAGAGGCCTCCGCCACGAGATGTTGAAACGGACGGTATGTATATAAAGCTATGGGAAGATTTCAAATGATTGCAGGCGGGGTAAAATCGCGTTGCGGCGTTAAAATCTGCATTGTAAATGTCTAGAAAACAGCAAAGGGCTGCTTTACATATGAAACGGGCGAGAGAAGAGCTTTGCTTGCTTCTTGTACGATAGAGCACTTGATACGGTCCAGGGGTAATGTCAACTGACACTGACAATTATCTCCACCATTAATAACTACCAGATTACGTAAAGTATGGTCGATGAGTTGTGACTACCAGAAATTAGGCTTTTAGGCTGAGCTTTGCATATTATTCACTCGAGAAAAAAATAATCAAAATGAAGGAAAAAATCCTACAATCAAGTGTAACCACCGCCGCTAACTTCAGGAAAGCCACAGCTTTTTGGCGTACTGCACCTACTCATTTGTTTTAATATATTACAGTTAGTATATATTTTGTGAGTGTGGAGAATTGCTAGAGTAGGGATTGAAGAAATTAAAAATATTTTTTTATGTTCAATAGATCTTAAAGTAGCTACGAAGCCAAGATAATATTTGTTTGATAAATTTCACTTTGAAAATAGGAAAAGTATGATAACAAAATCAATTTTAAATTTTAATAAGCATTATTTCTGAGTGCAATAAAATTGCTAATAAAAAGCAACAGTGAGAGGCAGAAAGGTTAATCTTGTAGAAAGAACCAAGAATCCCACTTAATAAGTTCAGATACGGTTATAATCAAAAAAACAAAACAGTATATCATATTAAATTGAGCAATTATTTTAAAGTACTTATATTTTATCTGTGAATTAGGGCTGGACTCGTCCCGCGACGACATCGACTCGATATCGGAGTGGTACCGCACGCCGCGCATCCCCGAGGAGCCCGACTGCTGTGACCACATGGCCAAGGACTTCATGAGGTAGCTTGTAAATAAACTGGGTTCTTGGGTTTGAGTCCAGTTGAAGCCGCTCTTTGTTTTTTTTTCGTTTGGTTGTAGATTTCATTTTGTTAAATTTAATTTTTAATTTGTTAACATTAGCTTAAATGTTTAACAATGACTGTCATTGTGTTCTCCTGACAGTCATTTTTAAACATTTCTGTGGTTTCTGTTACGTTATGGTTACAGAGTTCTGTAACCATAACATTTCTATGATTCTTAAAAGAAAATCTTTGAAATGAATTATCATATTACTACAACTTGATTATTATACATACAGTATGACTACCCGTGGCAGTTCAAGCGCTCACTCCCGGACGTCCTCGGTAGGGGCAGACGAAGTAGATGCTGAACCTGCGACCCCCGCCGCCGTAGGTACAGGGAGTACGACATGCGGGCCCCTCGGAGGGTTTTCTGTAGGGTTCCCTGGGGGGTACTTGCCCATGGCGCCCGGGCATGAACCGCTCGCGATGGCGTCCAGTGGTTCCGTGTGTAGTGGTACTCCGTCTACTGATCCCAGGTTTAGGTAATACATTTTTTAATTAATATTTCATTATGTGGTATGATGTTTATTGCAAAAATACTTAAATAGTTGACAGAAAAAAAATGATTGCTAAACATACATATATTTTTTATGTTTTTCAATAT